>QFDD01000349.1:0-50784 GCA_006871305.1 Vachellia collinsii | reverse complement strand
AAAAAAAAAAAAATAGGATAACTCTATCCAGATTAAAACAGAACGCTTTAGCTAATCATAAGCAGATAGAAGCATCATTAAAAAGAAAAAAAAACTTATAAGCCTTAGTTAAATGAAAGCAAATAACGTAGCTTAATTAAATTAAACATTAACTTCCAACTTATATGACACACACACATACACACACTATTTTACTTAATAATACTTCTGACCTTGTAAACCTCGCTGAAACCCCCCTTTCCAAGAAGATTTAACAGGGCATATCGATGGTTCAGAATTTGAAAGTTGTTAAAACGAGAACCATCTTCATCTCGAATGCGTTTCATCTCACGTATTAGTCTTCCTTTTTCTAGTTCATAGCGATCCCTCTCCCGCATAATAACTTCTTCTTCCTGAAATCATTTAGGCTATTAGAAATGCTAGAGAGAAGAAAATAAGCGGAAGAGAAGTAGCTACATACACGTTTAATGCTAGCTAGTCGAGACTTATAGATTTCATCCTGAATGATGACCTCGTCTTCTTGTAATCCAGTATCTGCATCTGTTCCCTCACCTCTATCTTCATCATATGATATAATCATCACAATTCAGAAAACTAAGGCCAATACACGCAATTATAATGCAGAGAAATTAATAAGGTGAGCAAACAAATATCACATGATAAGCTAGCATTGAATAGCTTGAAACACATATTTGTAAGGTCCAAATGGCCACCTTAAGGGGCAGATGTCCATCAAGGTCTGCTTCAATTAAGCAAGGCAGCCAGAAGTAAAAACAAACTAGGCAAATTCTCACCAAAACACACACAAAAAGATAATAAATGTCCAGATTTATATATATAATGTATAAGTGAATGTCCTTACTGAAAGCAAAAACTGAAGACTAGAAACAAGTTATGGGGACAAGGAAAAAAAGGAAAGTGCCCCCAAGGCCAAATGCAAAGTTGGCTCATTCAATGCTAACATTTTAGGGACGAAAATGCTAGAATTAAAAGGAAACGGCATGGAAATAAGATATCCAGAATGTGAATAGATAGATAATACCAGACTGCTTTTTCTTCAATGATTTGCGCTGCCGCTCAATAGCCTCTTTTGTTTCTATCAGTTGTTTCTGGGGAAAAAAATAAAGAATCAAATTTAGAAATATTACCATTATAAGTGCATTCAGCTACAAATGCAACAGCAACAAAATTGTATGAGTTCCTGGAGCGTTATAACATATGGTCACAATTATCAAAGAAAGGTGTAGATCCTGTTCATACACAAATGAAACGTGAGAAAACAGTATCTATATCACATATTCACAGATAAACTAAACAGAGTAAGAGCTGCATCATGGAACAGTCAAGAGACACTCATCCTATTGCTTTGGTAGTTTCTGTAGTAAATCCTCAGAAATCAGAACGCTAACAATAATTTTTCAAACATAGTGGTGTATTAAGAGTTTTTACAGACCTTGTGATCCTAGACAAAGATAACCCTAAATCCTTAATAACTAATTCAAATTGGAATGTTCCCCATTCCCACTTCAAAAGCTACTACCACAAGGGAAAAGGAAACAGCAACCTTGGTAAAACTTTTCAAAATTGACAAGGTTTAGGAGAACTGACACGCTTTCTTAGGATACAAAGGAGGAAATTTAAGGTTATCAGCCAGTGTTCTCATCAAATGTAAACATGTGATGAGAGTTGGTTATCTTCTCCATCATTCCCAGGTGGCTGGCATCAAGGAAGAGCTGTGGGATAAGGATACCTATTGTCTGACATGATTTCTTTAGTTTAATATGATCTTTAGGTTCCACAATCAGAATTGCTTGTTGAAGAAGTTACAGATTTCTCAAACAAGTAACCTCTTGGATGTCTCCAAGTCAGTTTTTTCCTTTGGCAAGATAAGTTCCAGCTCCTAGCTATATGAGACTTTTCATTTCCTTGCCCTCATCTGTAGGTGATATTTATGGTGGAAATATCTAACATCCTACGTGGATTTAACATTCTAGGTCATCTAAATTCTTAAACCTGGCATTTCTAACAAAAATATCGAGTAATAAACTTGATAGGATACTGGAATACACCGTTTCCCAGCATGTAAGGAGCATGAATCTGTTTATCCAAGCCCAAGTACCCCTTATTTTTTTTCTCACAAGTTCCCCTCCACAATGCAAAAATATATTTATCTTCCAACAAGTTCATTTAGAGCCTCAGCAATATGAAAGTTGTCCACATATTGATTGGACATTTTACCGTAGTGCTCATGCTGACACACACATGGGATGCTAAACCTTGGTATCAATATCAATAGAATGAACCCCATTTTTTCCTCTAAAATGTCATATTCATTTGTAAAGAATATTATATATTTCTCAAATGGTTGAAGCCACCTTACAGAATATATAAGATGGTGGATCTATTGAGTAGAAAACCTAAGTTCCTGTTTATAGTCAAGTCATGCTCATTTAACTATGACATGGCTGTACTTGTTAGGTTAAGACATCTGTGCCCATCACGAATGAGAAATGGAACCATCTGTACCTCCTCAAAATATGCAACACATCTTTTAACATAAACCATATTAATAAATGATATCTACATGACACATTGAAAAAGGAAATATAATCACAATAAAAAGAAAGGTGCGAGAGGTTGAGGCAAAAAAAATTAGACATACAAGTTGGACATTAAGATCCTTCAATGCTTGCCCATCTTCCCAAGTCTCGGATATGACAGTTCCAGCTCTACATTTCAAAATCAAACCTATAAGAAAAGGCAATAACTTAAAAGATGATCAAAATCATTTTAGTCCTTCAATGATCATCCTTTACCTAATCACACCAACATTTCCCAGTCTCAATGAGTCTTGTCGTACTTTCAGCCTTGCTTCTTGCCTCTCAGACTTTGAAACTGATATCAGCAAATCAGATATTATTTTGGTCCTCTGCATGATGAAGGAACAAAAGTGAAAAAGGCTTGTTTAATTGCAGCTCAGCGCAAACAACATTTACCAACTCCCTTTTATGTTGGGTGGGTTGCGGAAGGGTGGACAACAGTAAGGATTTTTCTCTTTAGTTCACTCCAACTATAATCAACTTAACAACCTCAGTCCTTTTTAATTGATTTATGTTATTAACGAATAAGTGGACTATTTTCATTCAGAATATTTTCAACGTTTAGAGGCCAGTGGAATTATCCTCATAACCATGCGTTTCAAAATCCACCAAGTGTCCATGTTAATTATCATCTGATGCACTGGAATATGTTTCAGCCGTTGTAGTGTTGAACAATAGGATAGTTATGGTGTGCTTTTATAAATTAGGATAATTATGTTTGCATATGCTCCCAACTTCATTGAAAAACAATAACGTTGATAGATCCAAGGACTATTTTAAATCAAACTACAATAATGTGCAGTCAAAAGCTACGATAGTCCCACAATTCATACCTTAGGCTTCATTTGTTGTTCATGATCTTTCAGGTCCTTTAACTCCTGCACAAGCCAGAATTAAGAAGCAAAGTAAGAGAAAATCATCATCAAATTCAAGGAATGCAGTTTCGTTAATTTTCAAACATTTTTCACCTAAACATATATTTCAATATATTTCACAATGTAAGGCCACTCATTCATGTACCTTTTCTAACTGGCGAAAAATATTCTGATAATCAGACATCTCTTGTTTTGATTTCCGCAGGTCCTCCTCCAAGGCAACAACTTTTGCACGTAAAGATGCATTCTCCTCCTAATTTAAGACAACAATTAAGAAAAAGGGGAAAAAATTTAAATCTGAAATCTTAAAGGTTAAAGCGCCTCCAATAGAAATTTCAATAAAACTTAAGTTGAAGATATGAAGTGTTTTCTATCAAGTTTTGCAATAATAACATAATAAGTGGAAGGGTTTATAAAATTTATCAGGAAAAAGTCCATGATGAATGTTAAATTGAATATGTATTCACACTTATGCTTTTATTGGAAAACCTTACAGAAAATTTAATTACAAAACAGCAGTTTGTTGTCCTAAAACAATAGCAAAGCATAAAACTAACATATAAGAATCTTAAGGACATGGCAACGGAGACAGATGAAATAAGCCTAGCAAGGATATATAATTTTGTACGTAAAGACATGTATCCCTTTTCTTATCAGAAAATTTACAAATGATAACTCAAAATTTTAGAAGAAATCAAACCTCTAATGAACTGCAATTGTCATTGCGAATCTGATCTTTGAGTTTTCCCTCCTACAACAAACATGAGTTCAAAGGAAACAGTCAGCCTAGCGTGCAGAACAGCAACAAATAATCATTCCATTAATGAATTGCTTCAGTGACACCTCCCAATATTTGAGACCATAATGCTAAATGAAGCATCCCAAATGTCAAAATTATTCTCATCAAAGGGGGGAACAAAGGGATAAGCAATCCCCTACTTCATATTTTTCTATAGATCTATCACTAGAATTCACTGGAAGAGTACCAAGTGATTTGCTTAGGAATCAGGTCACATCTACACAAGGTTCTTATTTTGCCGACATATCAAAAACGAACCACCATGATGCTATCTATCTGTCAATTTTTTTTCGAATGAAAAGGCCAAGTGCTACTTGGGGAATCTCTCTGTCAAATTAAAATGAAGAAATTTGTTATGTAGTATATATTATTCAGAAACACTGCAGAGATGGAACCGCCAAAGAGACCCAAAAAAAGGTGGTTAACGGATCCCATTTTCAACATGATGAATATTTAGACCGGGACCTCTTGTGAGCCTAGATCAAGACATGCTTTCAGTTGGTAATAACATTACAAGCAACCTGACTTCATTTCTAGTCGGATTGATCCTACTGAAAAACAAATGATCAAACAAGCATCTTCTCATACTTGCTTATGACCATATTTAAATCCCACATTCAAAATGATATTTCTGCATTCCACTTAGTCAAGTCCAAAGAAAGGAATAAAAGGACCGAGCAAATAATTGGCACTCAATATCAATGCATATGAATTTCCTTTTATCTCCAGGATGCATAATATAGAGGGAGGGACAGATCCCTGGTCCACAACTATAGAATTTTCAACCTCAGACCAAACATATGAACATGTAAGAGATGCTGATTCCTATAATGCAAGCAATTATGCTAGTTCAAGTGATATAAATAAAGACATATTGCATAATAAACAACAATTTTAGGAAAGAATTAAAAAAAAATGTTTCAGAGCAAGGGATGTACTCTATGGCATGAAATGTCGAGCTGACCGTTAGAGGCCAAAACTGATGGAGGAGAAACTTGTGTTCTGGTCTGATCAGTAACTCTGGAACCACGTCCCCTACCTGAACCAGAACTCCCTCTTCCACGACCATTTCTTTTCCTATTCACATCTGCACTAACTTTTGCCTCCACAACATCCAAACTAGTCTGTCTCCCATCACCAACCACCTGATATGCAAATTTCTCGGTCAGAAAAGGTCAAAAAGTTATTTCTGAGGTAAAGAGTATATCTAACAAATAATCAAAGCCCCCATAACACAAGTAACAGTGGATGTAATCAGAATTAAATTGAAAAGTTAGCCAAAAAGAGAGAAAAATACCACAATATGATGAGTCATCAGATAAAAACCAACCTCAACATGTTCAAAAATCTCTGAGTGGTCATCTTCTTGAAGTTTTTGGCGCTTCTGTGTGTTAGCTTGTATAAGGAATTCCCCACCATTCTGAAATAGAATATGAAGCAAGAAAATTTTACAAATGCAATTCATCTAACACAAATCCAGACGTTTACAATTTTCCACATTGTTAAACACGTTAATTGGCAATCAGTCTTCTTTCTATCATAATAACAAGCGACTAAGAGCATAAATATACCAGATAAGTTTATGTCAAATATCTAGACAGAGCAACAACAATCCTGGGGGGAAATAAGTAAAAAGTTATTTAGTGCCAAATGTCCTTGTTTGAATAAATAAAGCATACTTATTATGAGATCCCTCATAAACGCAGATAATTTGGCAACCAAACAAAGAGAGGGAAAATAGTTTAAATATGACGTGCATGTCACATGCATGAATGTGTTCACCTGTAGAATTTTCTTTGTGCCTTATACTTATCTTAATGATGAAGATAAAATCTCATATCCAGTATCATAAGTAACTCCACACCAGATTCTTCTATAAAGCATGATTTGTCAGGCAATTCATCGTCAGCCTCATGTATTCAAAAGTACAATTACCCAGTAAAAATAGGTATAAATTTTATCCAACACAAAACCCTCCCAAATGGTCAGTTCATTCCTTTCCCTTTCCCCTTTGTTTCCACGCAATCATCTCCAAATACTGTTCCTAACTTTGAAATAGATTAATCACTGGAAATCAGCGATGAAATGATAAATCAAAGCAAAATTGTTTAAAGTTTAAATTACAATGAACTCAAACTACTAACTAAAAGTATCAGCAAAAATATCCTAATGAACCAAATACCATATCATTTAATCATATTCCAATTTCTGAAAACATTTTTATTATTGATCAAGTTAAATCAAGTTGCATTTGTGAGAGTATAAGCGACCTGTCAATTCAATTCCACAACTAAAGCAATAAAAACTACACAGACAACTGATCCCCAGATCAAATCTAGGATAGCTGAGAGGAAATTAAGCGAATGACTTATCTTGATACATTCCAAAAAGTATCAACAATTATTTCAAATGCCACAGTCATGACAAAAACGAGAAGTTGAAAAGCTCATAGCACTACACAATGTTACATAATAGGTAAAGCCAAAGACCACCTCCCCATCAATTAGCAGCGCTGGCAAGCGTACAGTGAGGAAAAATCACATTTCATTCATATGATGCAGAATGTCAATCTCAGAAAGCCTAATGCATAGGCATTATAACATTTGCAGGTATGTGTTACTACTATCCGTTGATATCATACCACGCCCTATTTTTTTGTCATCAAAGTTGGTTACCTTTGACTTTGTCCAACCTTTTCCCTACGAGAAACCTTAGATGCAAACCCCCACAAGTCCATTTAGAATTTTAATGGGAGTTCCCTAAAGAGGAATCAAGATTGATAAATAAATATACTTTCTCTCGCAACCAACAAAGCTAAATTCATTGTGTACCACCAAACACATCACAAACTACAATGCAAACATCCCAACTCAAAAGCATAAATGTCCAAATCCATTGCATTGGATTGGATTAAATGGCGTTTGGTTTAGCTAATTTATGTGAGCCAAGGAAGCACTAAGGTAAACTTACATCATCATCGGAGTCACTCGAAGTGGAGGGTCCAGCCAAATCCTCGGCAGGTCCCCCAAATTTCGCAGCAGAAGGAACAGAGGACCAAGTTGACTGCTGGGCAGACGACAGAGTGGTGGCAACTGCGGACGAAGCCTTGCCTGCCATTCGAGCTTCAAGCTTTGCAATCTTAGTAGGCAATGACTGATCCGATTGGTTGGAGGAGTTGGACGAGAAATGCACAAGCATGTCATCCGACATTGTTGCTGTAGCAAATGCAGAGTCAAACCAATGATGTTCCTTAGATCATTCTAGGTAAGATAGAATATCCACATAAAACTGTATCCGTTTGAATTAAGCCCCAAACAATAATAAAATGTCTCATACCCACTCATAGTCAGAAAGCAAAAGGTGCCGATTGCTGGAGAAGCCCCATAAAGATTTAAGCAACAGGAAATCAGAGAAGCAAATGAAAAAATCAGGTCATGTAACTGGTATGAAGACAAAAGGAGAGATGGGGATGAGATAGAAAGCTGGGGGTGAGAAGGGGGGGTGGACGGAGAAAATCTAGATTCTAGGGTTTGGTGTTCGTTAAAGGGGAAGAAAGAATCAAACAAAAGATTTATTGGAAAAATAATTGAAGGAAGATGAGCACCAGAGAACCAGGGGCTCCAAAAAGGCTGGTTTCCTGTTCTCCCCAAGTTGGATTTTGAATTTGTTGTAGGCACCTTGGGACAGAAGAGAGAAGTTTCTATGGGATATGGGACTGAGCCAAAAGTCTACATCAGAACTCAAGTCAGAAAATGGGAAGATTTGAATCAGAGAGTTGAAGAAAGTGGTTTTACCTTCTTTTTATTTTTATTTTTGCCTGAAAGTGGTTTTACCTATAGTAAGCGGGAAGGTACTATGAAAATGATGAAAGACACCCTTCTTACCTTATATACAGAATAACAAGTTGAATCTAGGGGCAGTAAGGATCACAGGGAGAAAGGTTGAGTTGAGGCCTTGAAGGTTACTCCAATCTACACAATGATGTTTGTTCTGTGCTTCATTTTCATTTCGTACATTCCCCTTCTCATCATTCATCTCCTAATCCTCTTGTTTATTGACTATGTAAATGAATAATGATTGGAGCGGTACAAAATATATCTGTCAAACCCTATTTTAGTGAGAGAAAAGATATTAAATTTAATAAAATAGAAATAGGTATAAAAGACCATGTTGGGATGTATGACATTGAACATAAGATATATTTTAATAAACTATGTTAACATAGAAAGGAGAACGATAGCTATAAGATTTGAATCTAATGGAAGGAGCTAACTCTTTATAATGTGATAATTGAATCTTTATTAAAAGATATACACATATTTAAAACATGATACTAACGATATCTTATATAAAATTGATTTTAGTACGAGAATACATATCCTTGATATAAAGAAAAGGAGAATGATTACAAATAGTTTAAAGTGACAAAAATTAAACTAACCCTCCCTCCTAAATTATAAAGTAGTCAAATAAGGGTACTTTTGACTTTTTCTCTTGGTCATAACATACACCATAACATTTTCATCTCGCTAGACTCTAGCCATGGAAACCATGAATGCAAAGACAATCATGCATGGTTCATCCCTCTTTCCTTTCCAACATAGCAAACAGCGGAAGCATTAATTTTCTTTAATTTCTTTCCCTTTGCCTTCCATCAAAGAGAGCCTTATTTTATCAGCATTTGTTGGTCCTAATGGAAAAAGTTTGGACTGATTAAGCATAAAATCTCGACTTCAAATACATATGAACATAGAAAACGTTTTTGAAAAAGGGAAGAAGGTTTATGCACAACACGTTTATTCTAGTTTCATTTAATGTACATGATCTATATCCAATCTTTAGGAATCTCTCAAGATTTTCACCATTTTTACAAGTTCAATATAGGCACTTAAAAAACAATTACTATCTCTTGAATCCCATTTATAACTTAAAAATCCACTTACAATTATAGACTTCTTAAGTCTATAATGAGCCTGTTTGGGAATGCATTTTGGAGGCACATAATGCATTCCCAAGTAAGAATATATACTGCAGAAGGAAGAGACTGTTTGGCTCACCATTTGGCTAAAAGACATTATGGCCTAGAAGGAGCTTTTCGTTAAGCAACTACTCACCTACTTTTGCTTCTCCTTCTCCTTCTCGCTCCCTCATATTCCTCCCTTGTGTACCAACTTTTATTTTTTTTCCTCCTCCCTTCCTTCCTCCTTTCGTTAGTTACTGACCATCTGTGTGTCTCCAAATCTCTTTCATCCAATTTGGATTTTTTATTAGTTGATGAGTGTTTTGAGGGTTATTGACCGGCGATGGGTAAGGAGGATGAAGATGGTTGGAGTGAGATAATGGTTGAGATCTATAAGGCTGGATAAGAGCCACAGTGGCTAACGATGAAGGGGGTGTTTGGCGATTTACTTTCTTAATGCTCATTTAATTCCTGGCAGCGATGGAGAAAGGGAGAGTGATTTAACCCTGTCGTTAGATATCAATATTACTAGAATTAAACTTCTGTAGTGCAGTGAGTCAACCCTAAGTATCTCTCTCTATGGTTCTCAGCTATTTAATGTACTGAACTTATATGTAAGTGATGTAAATTACCTTGATTGCAAGATTGAGTGATTTAATTACCTATGTTTTTATGGATTTTACAGTTTCTTTGTAACTAGCTAAAGAAAATCTAAGATGAAAATGTGTTTGATCTGTATCAGTTTTAAGTTGTCCACCTAGAAAATTCCACTGCACTCACTACTTCTCCACACATTGGGTTCACTTTTTTCATGATAATTCCTTCTTACTTGAAGGAATAAAATAGTTAAGTAAGAATGTAGATGAATGCATGATTCCAGTTGATAGCTGCAGAAAGATAATTGAGAACTCTCAATTGTATATATCATATTGCTTGTCAAGATTCAAATTAATTGATTAGAAAAGAAAAGTTCAGTAATCAAACAATGCTCTACAATTTCATCGACAGCAAATATGTCTCATCTAAATGCACTAATGAACATTAATTTGCCAATACACTAATTAGTTAAATGCCTCTAATCAATCCATACTACACTAAGGTACAAAGATCAGATGAAAGAATTAATGCATCAATCTCCCTGTGTGTTTAGTAGATCTGGTGTAGCTTCCTTCTCCAAGTGGATCAATGGAATTTAGCCTCTCATTGCTAGAATAACATCTTCAATTATGCTCCAACTAGATGCCATAGAGTCTCTGATTTTCATGTAGAAGTTACCCAAAGTGCAGCAGCTGGAACTCCTTCTCTTTTCTTTGTTGTGTGTGCGGTACAGACTCTTCTCCTTTTGGTTTAGATCTAGTTTTTATATTCTAAGCATATGAAAAATATATTTTCCCTCCAAAATTATGACCCATCTAGATGTGTTCAGCTGGCATAACTGATTTTGGCTCTTATATCTCAAATTCCAGCTATTTGCATTCAAAAATCATGTTTCCTACTCATTTTTCAGTTTCAAAATTTTGTTGCGCACATGTGGATTTTGTGGAGTTCGCTGCGGCAAATGTGTCCAGAGGGGAATGCTCGTGGAGTGGAGAAAGTTTGCTGTGGCGAACTCTTCCCAAGAGAAAATTGCTTGTAGAGTGATGGGAGATTGCTACGACAAACTCAAAAGTTAGCTACAGCGAACTCCTCCAGAGAGAAATGCTTGTGGATCTGTGGGAGTTGGCTGCGTTGAACTTTTACAGATAGCCTAAAAAGTGGATTTTGATGTGTAAAATGCAAAGTATAAACCTAATTACCCAAGATGAAACCCACAAAGGTTTTTAACTCCAATTAGCAATAAAATGACACAAGATAATTATAAAAATTCTCAAAAATGTCTAACTAAACATATCAAAATATGATCACATCAGAGAGTGATGGTGTCACAATTTTTTTTTTTTTCAAGTTATAAATCTGCTTGCCTTTTGCTTTCTTGTTTGATACTTGTAGGACCTCTACCGCCATGAATTTTTCTAATTACTGTCTAGAAAAATCTGGAACCTTTCACGATTATTAAATTTAACATTCGGCAATAGTGAAGGCACAAGGAAAATGTAATAGTGAAGTGAGGTTGGGGCAATAGTAATGGAACAAGAGAAGGCATGTAATTTACACATATTTTTCTTTTATTTTATTTTTTCTCAATTTTATCACACTATATGAAATAACATATATATATATATGTACTATTTAACGAGTTTTATGTCTATTTCGATTAATTATGTAATATTATTATTAGTTAGACAATTTTACTTTTTAATGGTATGTAATTTACATATATTTTTTTATTCCATTTTTTATCATTTTATTTTTTTTCCTAATTTTATCACAATATATAAAATAATATATGTATTAATGATCTTATACCCTTTTAAGTAATTTTCCTCTAAAAGTCACTTCTTCAACATTTATCTAATCATGAATATATTATGTTAAAATGTATTCTGACAAAAAGTCATTTTTCCAAAATGCATTCTGTCAAAAATCATTTTCACAATGGTTCCCAAGCGAACTCAATAACTTTCCCTTTCCAGCGGCAATTTATAAACCCACTCAAGAATCCCACCAATCTTGAGCCTGTTCAAAGCATATAAAAATGATATGAAAACATTGAAATCATTGTAGTAGTTTTTGAACATCAAGTTGTGACTTATCAAATTGAGGGAAAGAGACTTTCTTATTTGCCATTTGATAGGAAGGAAATTTAGAAATAATAGGAAAAATATGAAAGAAAATCTCCTTTGACAAAAAAAAAAAATGTAAAGCATAATTGGAAAGTAATAAGAAGGAGTTATATTATTGTTTGATAATTAAATACTCATATGATGAAAACAAAAGTACTCGTTGTCATAAAAACTACTACATTAGAGGAGCGGCCAACTTATTTCGACTTGATAGTACCCGAGTATAAATTTACCCATAACATTGGATATGAGATTTGTGTGTGTGTGTGTAAACAAACGAAAAATCATGTGCTTTTTTATGCAATTATTTAGCATATGATATTATATAACTAATCCAAATAAAAAACACTCAAATAAGTGCATTTATATTTTTTTTTCTACGCATGATATTATAATTTTTGACCATATTCATATTGCCAATGACTTTTCATACAGACAGCAACAACAATAAAGTTTTATCGTCTCATTTCTTCAAAAATCTTTCTTTTTTCATTTTCTCTCAATCCAAATAGGGAATTAATGCTTATTCAAATTACTTTATTTTAAATGATTTTATATTATAAGAAATTGATATATAAAACGTTTGGTCTCCTAAAAGGTAAAAACCACCAAACCTGCACTTAAAAAAATATAATTAATTGTTATCACTAAAAAGATACAATTAAAATCAGTTAGATGCAATGAACATGTTAAGAAAGCAAATTATTTTCTAAAAATGGCATTATTTATGGGATTGAATTGTGGCTTATAATAATTGATGTTATTAATATACAACCAATTCATGAGGTCAAAATATGAGAATGCTAATAAATATATTTCAACCAAGAAGTTGAATTTTTCTATAAATAAGATCAAGAGCCTGTTTGACTGTCTCTTACAAAAAGGATAATATATGTTGATGAGGTATATATATCATCGTGAATATTTGAAAATTGAGGAACGTGTAGATGAATGTTCGGGAAAAAAAAGGGAAATATGTAGATTGATTTATATATAATACATTAATATTGCGGGGAAAATCCTATCTAAATTCCTTTAAATATCAAAATTTCAATTCATTGACTTCAATTTAGAAAATACCATATAAGATCAAATGCATTTAATTGGAATTTGCAAATCTCACGAAAAACCCCACTGCCCTTGAGTTTCCATCATCGCTTTATAAGTTTGAACATGGCGATGGAAAGTGAACCTTCAGGGATCCTTAGTTAGCTGTTTTTTTTTTTTTTGGGATAATGTGATGTTGCCCAAATCAAGAGGAGCAACAATTTCTTAAAGTTGCTTCCTGGCTCGCATATCAATCCACTTAGATCCCAATTCCAATGCTTAATTGCGAAGCCGGCCATGAAAATTGGATTAACAAGTTCTTTAATTCTAACATTTTTGGCACCAGTCATCTTCTGCACCTACTTTGCTATTTGTGTCAAGTGCTGCGACTCCAGCTTCACCATTGGCCTCACCATCGCAAGCTTCATGTCCATCAAATAGTTAATACTTCTCCGTTATATTCTTGGCCAGAGTCGAGGGTGTGGAGTGGTGTTGGAAACCATCTTAACTCTGAGAACACCTCCATGGGAGCGATGGCCAGTGGCGAGGCTAAAAATTAGGAAGGTAAGGTAGAGACACTATTGGGCTTGTTTGTGTATTTTGAAAAATTATGTTACCACAAGTTGAAATAAAGTCCATTTCACATATTTACCCCATAGCATCATTAATCTAAACACATGTATTATTAGCAAGAGGGATATGGGGAAAGGAGAAGATCGAGTGAAAGTGAGCGGTGAAGCTTTAATATACTCAAGGGCAATGGGGTCTTTTGGTAAGATTTGCATATCCCAATTTGATGTATTTGATCTAATATGGTGTTTTATAAATTGGGATCACTAAATTGGAACTTTGATATTTTAAAGGTATTTCATGGGATTTTTCCAATTTTGTGTGTATATTTAAATGGTTACCAATGGGGTCGAAAATTCTTTATACCCAATTTATAAATACCACATTATGTCTAAATCCATTAGATAATGAGATTTTTTTTATGTCATAACTATAATGAATCATAAAACTATAATAAATCCTTTTTATATAAACTCTAACGAATTTTGTGCATTTGTAAAGTTTGCATATATTGGTAGTGAGTAGATCTAATGTTTGTTAGTCAAAGCATTCGAAAATTACATTCATATAAATTGAGATAAAACTCCTCTTATATACTTACCTTATATACTATAAATTATGTTGAAAAAGTAATTTTTATCCACTAATTCAAGTAGGTCTCTAACCAACAACGACATGATTCCAACTGGACCAGGTTTCAGGACACTGAGTAGATCTACATCTACTTCTTTCCTTGGTATTTGGTATACACTTGCAATTTATTATTAAAAAAAAATATTTTTGTCCTTAATTTTGACATAGTAGAGATGATTTTATCTCCCATCTCAGCTCTAATTTTTCATATTCTTTTAAGAGGTATTTTCAAGTTTTGATTAAGGGATAATTCTCCTCTTTGTATCCCTTTTAATCTTTTTCCAAAAAAAAAAAAGCATAGGAAATTGTGATGTTTTTCTAGATGTTAAAACTGAACGGTTATGATTTCTTTTTGGCCAAGGTGAACGGTGCTGATAAAACGTGGTTTTTACATTTTTTTTGGCCATATATGGTTTTTAGGCTTTTTTGCTTTTTGACCTCATTTGCCCTTTTACATTTTTAATCTCTGTTTTTCCAGTTCATCGACCACACCACGAAATCTCGAAAATGCCCAATCCCCTAAATAAACACCAAGACCTTCCTCCCTCTCGATCGGTTTCCGGTGATCTCTTTTCTCATAGTAGTCATAATCAACCCCTACACTCTCTTCTCCCTTCTCTCTATCTGATATCTTCTATTGTTTCTGAATAACTCACGGGAGGTTAATTCCCATATTCACCATGACCGTCATGACTCCTGCTCCCATTGATGTACGTTCCTTAACTCACTCTGCGTCCCTCCTCTACTCTATCTGCTCTCCGGGCACTCGTATTTTCTTTCCTTTTCGGGTTCAATCATTTGTGGGCTGCAAACTGTTATTTGTGCTTTGCATGAATTTTGATGAATGATGAAGTTGGGTCGATTTGATTTCTTGTTTGGAATGTTGGGGAGTCGTGGGGTTTCGTCTAGGGATTGTAGTTTTGATCTGAGCGAGTGAATTTTAGTGCAATTTGCACTCTTGGGTGCATTGGATGTTTAGATTTATTGGGCTTGCACGGAGTAAATATGGGTTTGTTCTTTGGAGGATCCGGACTAGTCTGATACCTTTTCTGACCGTGCTTTGCAGCAGCAAGAGGACGAGGAGATGCTTGTACCTCACTCGGATTTGACTGAGAACAATCACCAACCCATGGAAGGTATTAACTATTCTGTCTTTCTTTTGATCCGTGCAGAAACCCCCATTTGTTATTTTCAATAAGATTTAATCAAATTATTCAAAGTTTTGAAATTTCGCGCTGTTCGGTTTCGGTGGATTGAAATTGAGAGTGAAAGCTGGTCTTGGAAGTCTGAGCTTTCCATTATGATTCTTTCAATAGATTTTGATTATTAGTTAGTTCACACTTCTGAACTTATTTATTGTCAACGACTTTTTGTTGTTCATTTTTTCCTGGCACGAAAATAAAGGATCTAGCTCAGTTTTGATTACTCCTTTTCCCTTCTTTTTAGCTTTCAAATATTGGCAGTCTGGATACTTACATTTTCTTACCATATTTTCTTTATCAAATCGTTAGTCGTAGCACAAGCAGAATCTGCCAGCACCGTGGAGAGCCAACCTATTGAGGATCCTCCATCATCGAGATTCACGTGGAGAATTGACAACTTTTCTAGGCTGAATACAAAGAAGCTCTATTCGGATATATTCATTGTTGGGGGTTATAAATGGTATTATTCTTATACATCTTCTACGTCGATTCTTGATGTCCAGCTATTAAATATGCTTCCCCATAGTTTCTTATCTTCGGCGGTCTCCTTGTTCTGTGCTGAGCAGGCGCGTGCTTATTTTTCCAAAGGGGAACAATGTGGACTACTTGTCGATGTATTTGGATGTTGCGGATTCATCTACTTTGCCTTATGGGTGGAGTAGATATGCACAATTTAGCTTGGCAGTAATAAACCAAGTGCATAATAAGTACTCTGTGAGAAAAGGTAGCCTATTCAATTCGATCTTTTATCACAAGGCAAATAATATTATATGTGTTCTAATATATAGAAAAGAGAACTGCTGCGATTAGAAATAAAAAAATGTTGTGAGATGTTTGTTGTATTTTATGAAAGAACATTTGAAGCTTGAAGACTATCTAATTATAGATTTTTTTATGATGAAGTCCAAACAACTGGGAAATATTTTTGTACGAGTTCCCATCAACATTTTTTCTCTACATTGCGTACATGTCAGCTCAGCTATGTTATTTTTTCTGAAGTTTTTGTCTTTAAGTTGCTGATATTGACCACAAAACATTATTTGCTTAAGTAGTTGCTTAAGGTTATCAAGGTCAAGGTATTCATTTCTAAGGATGATCGAGGAAGAAGTAGCTAATACGATTGGTTCATTCATATGATTATATTGAATTAGGAATTGGACTATCCTTCTTCTAAATTCTAATGGAAAAAAAATAAGGGTTCAGGTGCAAATTTCCCCCAAAATTATTTTCTTAGGAGTAATGTTGTCTTGAAAGTTTTGTTAAAGGCAATGTTGCCCTATAAGTTTTCAAATTAAGCAATGTTATCCCTTATCATTAAAAATGTTAACGATCAACATTAACTTTTTAACAATCAATGTTCGTTTTTAATGCAATGGGGCAACATTGTTCCATTTTGAAATTTTGTTCCATTTTGAAATTTCTAATGTAACATTGTTTCTAAAAAAACTTCTGGGGCAACATTGCTTATGAGAGAAAACCTCTGAGACAAATTTGCGATTTAACCCAAAAAATAATGAAATGTATGTATTCTTGTATTGAAAGGGAATAAATAAGCATATATTATTAGAATACTTATATAAAACAATAGATTATAAATGAGTTTTTAAGTGCTGACAGGAAGAAATAGCTGCCTAGGAGTCAAAATATGGAAGTATTAGAATTACTAACTTTTTTGCTTTGGACATGTGCATGAGGCTGTCAAGATCGAGTTATCCATACCCAAGTGTGATGAAGGAACTAAAATGATTGATTCATAGGATCATACTGAATTGGAAATCAGAAGATCCTATCTTTAATGAAACAATGATGAAGATATGTATATTTGTTAAAAAAGGCATAAATAACCACATATATATATATTTATAATTTCGAACTTATTCAAACGCAGTAGATTATAACTAAGTGAGTGGGAGTTAAATCCTACTGTCAGCCATTGATTCCCCTCCTTTCCTGCTCCAGTCCCTCTTGCGCCAGCTGGGATCCTCTTATTCAAAGGCAATTATGTTTGGTGCTCTGACATCTAATTGTCATACTTAATTGACGTTGAAGGTTGAATAACGGCTTGGGTCATCTTTGTGGTTTTGTCTAAATTTCATATGACCCAAGAGGTTATAAACCAGTACCTAAATTTCATACTTAAGTACTGGTTTTTGACTGATGTGTTTCTTTTCATATGCTATTCCTTTTCCCATTTGATCTTTTACTGAGGTAAAACTTTTTAAAAGTGAAGCAAACCCTTCAATGTACATTCTCTCCTTCAAATTCTGATACCCATTTTATCTAATGCATGATGCTTATGTGGCATATGCTAATCATGAAAAATGGAAAATTCTCATATTAAATATCTCTATTAATGCGTTCGGCAAAAAAAAAAAATCTCTACTAATGCAGTATAGGTTTTATGTTTCAAGAACAATGAATGTTAACATATTATTATGTGGTGAATGAGTTGAATTACTTTGCGCATGTCCGTGCTTGTTTTTAACCTTTTGATTTGTGCCACCATGCTTTTCTATGTGAAGGAGATCATGATGCATTCATCTTCCATTAGTATATATAGTAGCACATTTTACTGGTTAATTTATTTTTAGCCACCCATTTCTTATTTTATCTTGTCTTTGGGCTGTTGGCATTTATTCATACTCTTTTAGCTTACATTTACATTGGGGTTTTTTACTGTTGGGTGTCTCTACTTGCACCTTGTTCAAAAGATTGATGGGAGAAAGATCATGGGTTCTAGTGAAGTTAGAATGTTAAATGAACCTAGCATTGATATTTAAACAGAGAGAGGGAGAAAAGAAGCGAACATGCACATAAGCTTTGGCCTTGGCCAAGGATGTTGTTGTAATTTCATTTACTTGCACTATGCAGACACACAGCACCAATTTAATGCCCGAGAAAGTGATTGGGGTTTCACATCCTTCATGCCCCTTGGTGAATTGTATGATCCTAGTAGAGGATATCTTGTGAATGATACTCTTATAGTTGAAGCTGAGGTTCTTGTGCGTAGGATTGTTGATTACTGGTCATATGACTCAAAGAAAGAGACTGGCTATGTTGGGCTTAAGAATCAAGGAGCTACTTGTTACATGAATTCTCTTCTTCAAACACTGTACCATATTCCTTATTTTAGAAAGGTTCGCGTTATTGGCCGTGATTTATCTTCATATTGTCACTCTTATGTTTGGTAAATAATGGAGTAGCTGGGCTCTCAATATCATATTTCAGGCTGTGTATCACATGCCAACAACAGAGAATGACATGCCCTCTGGAAGCATCCCTTTGGCCCTACAAAGTTTGTTTTACAAACTCCAGTATAGTGACACAAGTGTTGCAACAAAGGAGCTGACAAAATCTTTTGGGTGGGATACTTATGATTCTTTCATGCAGCATGATGTTCAAGAACTAAATAGGGTCCTCTGTGAAAAACTCGAAGACAAAATGAAGGTAACAGAAGACCTTGATGTTTGTACATTGGATCATTCTGGGTGTCCTAACTGCACTGAATGTGCTTAACTATATATCTATTTTGTCATTAGGGAACTGTTGTCGAAGGAACTATACAGAAGTTATTTGAAGGGCACCATATGAACTATATTGAGTGCATCAATGTGGATTACAAGTCAACTAGAAAGGAGTCCTTTTATGGTATTTTTGAAATTTAGTTATCTGGTAATCCATGGCTTGTCACCCAATGCTAATTTTATTTTACATTTTTATGTTAGACCTTCAGCTTGATGTCAAAGGCTGTCGTGATGTATATGCTTCTTTTGATAAGTATGTGGAAGTTGAGCGTCTTGAGGGAGATAACAAATATCATGCTGAACAATATGGTTTGCAGGTTGGTTAAAATTTACAAGCGTGTTTTTTCTAACCTTACTATAATGATAATATTTTGTTTCTTTGCTTTTTTTAATTTCTACCGCCTGTTTTCATGAATAATCTTATTTGATAAAGCGAATTGTGGCTGTGTGCCTTGTGTATTTGGCCAAAAATTACTGGTTGGTGTTGGTATATTGTAGCAATAACCGATCTAGGATAACTGTATGTTTGATGACTATTGCTGGGTTGACCAAGATAGATATGGGAAAGTGGTCATGTAGATTGTTGTTAAGAGTTTGTTTATCCCTTAGCCGTAAAAAGCTGTTTGATGTCTTTTATGGGTTTAACGGTGTCTAATATATTTCTATTAAAACTATTTTGCATAATTGCAAAATATTTGTATAACTCTTCTGTCAATTTTACAGTCAATCATATATAGACAATCTGGATAATGAAATAAACTGCATAAAAAAGATATTTTCGTGGAACGATTCCATAATATTTACTTGAGTTGCTTGTATTTTCTGTTTGAACGCAGTCATCCAAGAAATTTCATTTGATGACACTTATGTACGAATTGATGCATTTTTTTTTAAATAATTGTGTATTGTTATTTCAGGACGCTAAGAAGGGAGTTCTATTTATTGACTTCCCCCCTGTACTTCAGCTTCAGCTCAAAAGATTTGAATATGATTTCATGCGAGATACTATGGTCAAGGTTGTTAATATATTTCTCTTAATTTTTTCTTGTTTGCATACAATGAAGTGGGCCTTGATTTTGTTTTGCAATTGGTTTATCTATTGTGGTGATAGGCCATTGTAAGGCCCATCATAGAGCTTCGTTTAAGTGCTACTGAAGGCTCTCTCTCTCTCTCTAGAATAACAAGTTGTGCTTTAAGCATAATTGATTAAAAAAATTGGGCTTCCAACTGACAGCTTAAGCATTTGTGTTGAAATGGATTTTGAATTTTTGAGAATACCATGTCAAAAGCCACTTCAACTTGAAAGCTTAAACTGCTAGGTGAAGGCCCACAGTTGATTTTGAGTACCCTTCAAGGTTATGTTATTTTTTGCATTTATGAAGTTTATTATCACCAATATTGCATTTGGAAGACAATTGACGTATATTGATCGGTAGTCTTAAGGTGATATCTTGTGCAACTTGAGAAACTTTGGTAGAATTAAAATGTTGATGCTTTGTGGAATTCATCGGGCATGTATTTGTAATTAGTGGGCAGTTTTTTCTTTCAGGGTAATGCTTATCTGTTGAGGTTAAAAATGTTTGATATTATGTTGTTATTTCAGAATTTAATCACATTTTTTGTCTGTATAACTATTCCTTTTGTGTTCTGTTCTTCCATTGGAGCCTGTGTTATTGATTTGCACTTTTTTGTAGGTTTTCCCTCAATGTTTTGTGATTTTGTGTGTGTTTAAGTGCATCATTTAAATGTAACATGTATGGAAGGTATTCTACTAGAGGGAGGATGAGTATTAAATGATTTGTACTCTTTTTGTATGTGTTTTCCACTTTTTATTGAGGACATTAGGTATTACATTGTGTGTGGAGGATTAATCGTCTCTTTCCCCCCTCATTTGTTAGATCAATGACCGTTATGAGTTTCCCTTGCAACTTGATTTGGATCGTGAGAATGGCAAGTATTTATCACCTGAGGCTGATAGGAGTGTCCGCAATCTTTATACACTTCACAGGTATGATTTAAAAAATGAAGTGGCCGCTTACCTTTTTGATTTGATTGGTGACATTTTCCCCTTCTTTGGAAGAGTTCCCAACCCCCCAACCCCAGAAAAAAAAAAAGAACCCACCACCAAACGCACATCCACATCCACAGCATAACACGCATGCACAAATACAACAAAAGAGGGGTTTCCTTTTCATATGTTTTCCAGTGGTTGGTGTGTGGGTACTTGATACTAAACTTTTTAGATTATTGGTAAACAAATTATATAATTTGCTGAGCTTTGTAAAATTTGGACATCCTTGTACAATCTGTTGGCAGTGTTATAATTGAATGAAACTAAGTATTTTGTTTGTTTTCTCTTTTGACAAGTGTTATTTACTATTTGAATGGGAGCCTCTGAACTTGTTTCATTAAGCATTTATACATGGGGATAGCCATTTCAGAATGTGCTTCCTAGGGCCTTTCAGTAGTTATATTTGTATGGCCATAGTAATTGAAGCTTCTGTAACTTTTTAAATCTAATAGAAAATAATTTCTACATGATGAATCAACAGTAAAGATTGAATGGCTGGTTTTATAAGTACTTTTTTTTAACCAACTTTCACTTGAAAGAACATGAAAAATGTGACTGCTACTCTAATATTTCATTATGATAATATCCAACATTTCTCTGTTGGCATTACGTTGTCTGTGATGTTTAGTACTTTAACACATTTGACCTTTTCTTTTTCAGTGTTTTGGTTCACAGTGGTGGTGTTCACGGAGGACATTATTATGCATTTATCAGGCCAACACTTTCTGATCAATGGTAGGCATTACATTGTTAATTAATCTGCACTGACTGTTGGTTTTTGAGCCATGATGTGTTTGTATATGTGTGTGGTTGGGTAAAGCAGCCTTTTTTCCCTCGTGGTTTATATTCTAGTGTGCTGCATCCGTTGAAGTTTCTTGTGCTTGGAGTTTTCTAATAGAGCAAGTGCATGCATAAGTAGCATCACTAACCACAGTGATGCTTTGGTGAAAATGCATTTTATGCCTTTAGATCACAGTTTTTTTCCCCAGTTATCATTTTATGAATGGGCATCAATCTGTTACCAGGAGGGAAATCAGTCTGGTAGGTGTTATGTATGAATAAAGGTTTGAGAAGTATAACATGCAGATGTAATCATGCATGATCTGTTCTGGCAAGTAGTGAAATCAATTTCTCACGTTTTCTAGACAGAAGCTATTTTCTTGATTCTTTATGTTTTGAAGGCTAATACTTCAGAGGTTGACAGTGATACTCAAAAAAACTTATGAGATATGCTTCTGAGTTCTAACTATAAATTCGGGAAAGTGAAGATTACTTTATTACAAATTTTTGCAAGCCTTCACTTTATGAGTGTGTACTTGAATACTGCCTGGCGACACTCTTCCTTAATAGGACAAATTGATCGCATGAAGGTCATGTTTGTCACTGTGGAAGTTGATCTAGCATATATGACTAGTGTGTGTTTAATATATCAAATCAACTTTCTAGTTATGTGTATTTGGGCATCATTTGCATGCATATTTTAGTAAACATTTTGACTGAGGCTATTGTAGCCAGAGACAATTGGAAGGCTGACCCATTGCTTTGGAACATGCTGCTTTATTTGAAGAGCTATAATTTTTTTTTTATTTCGGTTATTAATTATTATGGGGTTTTAAATACCTTGGGGACATTTCCCCCCCTCAAGAATCTCCCCTTTACAGTCCTAGCCATTCACTACCGTGTGTAAATGACAAATCTGACGGGTACTCACTACTCAGGTACAAATTTGATGATGAGAGGGTGACTAAAGAGGACATAAAACGGGCATTAGAGGAACAATATGGTGGCGAGGAAGAGGTAATTGTTTTATTATCACTGGACATGGCATCTGATCTTATTGAGCCATTCAATATTACTTTACGGATGGGTTAACCACTTGTGTCTTAACAGTTACCACAGACCAATCCTGGATTCAACAATACCCCTTTCAAATTCACCAAATATTCAAATGCTTATATGTTGGTGTACATACGTGAAAGTGACAAGGACAAAATAATATGCAATGTGGATGAGAAAGACATTGCAGAACATTTAAGGGTAAGATGCTATTCATATTTACAGTTGGACTCCAAATGTGGTAAGCCAGTCTAAATAGCCACATGCTATGTTCATAATGAAGGTCAGCTAATATACGTGTAATGGGTCTAAGAAAGAAAGTATGTGACAACTTGGACTCTCGATTGAACAGTGAATTTTGATTTCTCTTTTCATGAGGAAGTGCCTTGTAAGCTTCTGGGCTCAAGATTAAGTCTATTTTCAGTTCTTCTATACTTTTGACTATTTTTGTTGCTATATTTTTAAAAATTTGAGCTTATTTTGTAAAGCGGATTATTTCAGGAGAGGTTGAAGAAAGAACAGGAAGAAAAAGAGCATAAAAAGAAAGAAAAGGCAGAGGCTCATCTTTACACCATTATAAAGGTTATTAGTTCCCTACCTTGATTTCTTAATAATGGACTGTTTCTTTTACCTTACAAAAATTCTGGGCGTTGCTTAATCAATTGTATATATGTGTTACTGGTTGTGTATAATGCTTCTTAGGTGGCACGGGATGAAAATCTTGCGGAGCAGATTGGAAAGGATATATATTTTGATCTTGTAGACCACGACAAAGTGAAGTGTTTTCGCGTCCAAAAGCAGATGCCTTTTAATGTTTTCAAGGTATGACAATCCACCATCCTTTTCTCTCTTGGCATGGCATGCTATTTTTTTTTTTTACTTATTTTTTTCTCTAACATAGTTATACTTTTCCAAAGTTGTTCTTTTCCTATTTTAGGAATTTGAGTTAGGAAAAATTTACTCTTTTGCATATTATATAATTTCATAGATAGATGAGAGAAGAGGGAGGTTGAGAGAAAAGGCTCAACTCGTATTATTCAAAGACCTGATTACAATAGTACCTGCTGTGCCCTTTATAGACCATAATCCCTAATACACAATTAACTAGCCCATCTTACGTTGACCATTTAACTAACTTTTCCTTCATTTATTTATTACGTAACAGAATGCTTTCAGATTATTGATGATAGTTCATTGCATCAAACTTTCTTGTTAGATTTTTTTTTAATGACCATTTTAGTGTTGGACTAATGATGTGAGTGGTGATTGCTGAATTCTTATGATTCTGTGGTTGAATCTTTCTTCAATTGATTGTTTTGTTTTGTTGATTTATTAAATGCAGGATGAGGTTGCTAAAGAGTTTGGCATCCCGGTTCAATTTCTGCGCTTTTGGCTTTGGGCAAAGCGTCAAAACCATACTTACCGTCCTAATAGGCCGGTGACACACCTTGAGGAAACTCAATCAGTAATTTTCTGTCTAAGATTTTTGTTTTTTTTTTTTAAATTTCTCCGTCATCTTCTTTCTTTCTTTTGGTGTTAGCAATGACGGGCCTCATATTTCTTTCTTTCACTAACTAATGCTGAGTGTCTTGGTTTAAGCAATATGAGAGTACCTTTTTCTAACAAAAACTTATTTTTTACAGAAGTTTAATCTTCCCTGTACTGTTTCATGTTGTCTTATTTCTGGAAGTTGTCATTTTCATGATTTTGCTGACTATAATCACATCTTAGATTTCATATATGAGGCTGGACTTACCATCATTTCACCTAGTGGTGTTTTGTGCATATCAATCCATTTTACCCTTACCATCTTTTGTTGGCTGTTATTAACGCTTAGAATTTCTTATATAGTTAGAATTTGTATTATTTATACTATTTTGGATCCTCTGCCCTGTGTTTTTGTTCTGTAACAGCAGTTAATTTCTATTAATATATGTCTGTTATTAGTATTTTGCCATGAACCAGAATCTGTACCATGGGAAGTTGGCATTTACTTGATCTCTACCGTATTCATCATGTTGCAGGTTGGGCAGTTGAGAGAAGTTTCAAACAAAGTTCACAATGCAGAGTTAAAGTTGTTTTTAGAAGTGGAGCTGGGGCCGGTAATAATATTCATATTTATGGAAGCTGCTTTCTAGTTGATTGCATAAAACATGGCATTGTTGATATTTTGCATTATTATTTAGGATTTACGTCCCAGTGCACCACCAGAGAAGACAAAGGATGATATATTACTTTTCTTCAAGCTATATGATCCCGAGAAAGAGGAGCTGAGGTATTGGACAATTTTGTTGATTTGCCTTTATTGGGGTGTGCAAGTCCTAGTGTCCTATTGAAGTTAAATCTATATTTCTGTGGTGGCAGATATGTTGGAAGGCTCTTTGTAAAGAGTACTGGTAAGCCATCCGAGATTTTAACAAAATTAAATGAAATGGCCGGTTATCATCCTGAGGAAGAGATTGCACTTTTTGAGGTTTGTTTGTGTTGTCTTCCTCATTTTTTTTTTTTTACATCTGTGGCTTCATGCTAGTTTTACAAACTGTGGTTTTTATCAAAATCAATTCCATTCATTTCAAACCAAATCAACCGGGAAAAAAAACAGTGAAGTTCTTGTTCGATCTAGGGTGGGAGTTTGGGCCTTTTTATTTGGGCAATTCTATATAACCAAAGCAGTAGGACTTGATATTTCTCAGCAAGGGTTGGGCAAGTTTGGCGTAGTGACACAATCTTGGCAGTTCATGGATTATTGAATTTCGATGTGTTTCATTCTTTCTCTAGAGGCTTGTAACCTCAATTATTGTTATTGTCTTTTTGGTGACTTCATTTTCTTAAGTTTTATGAATGGTTTAATCTGAGCAATATCTTGGATTCAATTTTCAACATTTTGCATGAGCTATGGGATATGCACTTTCCAATATAGTGAAAAGTACTTGACCATGAAGTCCCCTTTTGAACTTATAGCGGGAAGGAGGCTAAAGTTGGAAATAGGGACGTTTTTATTAATATTTTTATTGTGTGATTAATTGCATGTTATTCATCCATAATCACATCATTAATGACGTGTATCCCCACTGTTGTAAGGGAGGGGAAGGAGGGGAGCAGAGCAGAAAACGACAAAATTTTATACCTCCCCTCCACATTTCCCAACCAAACACACTTATCCCCTCCCCTCTAAAAACCCCAACCAAACAAGGCCTTTAAGAAGCAATGGCTTATGTTATTATTATTGTTTTTTTTCCTGTAACAAATGCTTTCAGATAAGCTTCGTGGCCTAGCCCCTTAATTAATGTTGAAATATTATGTTATGCCGGCTCAAACTTTCAGCTGTCTTTCTTGTCATTCTATATATTAATCAAAAAGTAGAATGGTCTCAAAAGCCACTTGATATTAGCATTTGTCACCTGGTTGAGGATAGGTTGGCAGTCCTGGTTTAGTTTCTTAGCAAGTAAACTTTCTCTTGATTCATAACAATAAATCGTATAATGTTTCTTCTGCAGTTCCATTTGGGGGGGAAGATCTTCAGTTTTGATAACATATGATATGTTTTTTAATGGGCTTTTTTGGTTGTATTAGGGCATTGACATTTCCCATGCCTGTTTTGTCCAGGAAATTAAGTTTGAACCAAATGTCATGTGTGAGCCTATTGACAAGAAACTCACATTTCGAGCAAGCCAGGTGAATACATTTCTTCACCCTCGGTTCTCCAAGTTACTTACTTGTTCTCTATTTGACTTGAATTTCATATGACAGCTAGAAGATGGGGATATTGTTTGCTTTCAAAAAGCACCCTCAATGGATAGTGATGAACATGTCCGCTATCCAGATGTGCCTTCATATTTAGAATATGTCCACAATCGTCAGGTATATTTTGTGGCTTTGATTTCACGTAATTTGTGTGGCTGTATATTAGGCATGCACAAAACCTACCCCCATATATGTGTGTGGGATTTTTTCTTGACCACCATATATCTATGTGTGGATTGAAGCCTACCATATTTCTATGGTTATTCTTTACTTATCCTTTTCACTTTCCTTCCATCTTTTGTGTGTTTGGAGGTGGGTGTGTTGGTGTCATGGATAAATCCTGCAAGTTTCTCAGCATTTTTGTGGAGAGCAAAAATGACCTTCCTTCCTTCCTTCTTTTTATTTGGTTTTTTTTTTGGGGGGGTGGGGGATGGTGTTAATTAATTGTTAATCTCTAAATGTAAGGATGGTTGTTCAGCTGCTGATATTCCTTTTTTGTTCTTGATGAATTTTAGGTTGTTCACTTTAGATCTCTGGATAAACCTAAGGAAGATGATTTCTGCCTAGAGATGTAAGCACTGTGGAAGTTGCTGTAGATAAATGATTATATTGACTACTAACATTTTTTACTTGTTAATATATAGATTAGGGAAAATTAGTTAGTTGGTCTTTCAACTTTTAATGCGATTGTGACTTAATCCTTAAAGTTTGGTTTGTTCAACAAGTATGCCCTTGCCGTTAGTGAACAAACTGGAGCTCATAAATGGTGTTAACAAGCTGTAAATTACATTCTGCCCGCCATTATACATTTACTGAAAAAGCATTCAATCTTTCTCTTTCTTACACTCCATCTCCGCCAAGGATGACACCCCACTAACTACCCATATTCTTCATCCATGCTAATAATACATAAAATACTTCGCTGCTCGTCACTCAGACCTACCCACTTTAATCCTCTCTCCATGGATGTATATACACCTCACTCTATCTTCCATTTCTCATCTCGCACTCTTACCTACACTTGCAATTTGCAAATATATGTATGCATTTCCTTCTCTACTTGACACCTATTCATAAAAAACATGGTCAGCATGGATGAAATCTGCAACGCCAGCACACAGATGACCCCACTCCTTCTAACTATGTCGTCCCAGCCAATTACTACTACACCAACAGTGACCGCATGACTGATCTCAAAGAAAAATTCAAGCGCATGTGGATATCTCCTGTTAATTCAAATTTGGTGCTTCATAACTGGTTTGAAGCCGAAAGTCTGAAATCAAAGAGAAGATTGACATCTTTCTTGTGCCTTCAAACCCCTTGCGATCCTTCTCTTAGGTGACTCTCCCTTTCATGACCAAGACTCAGAACGCGGACTCTGAATCTAAGATTCAGAGAGAACGATGAGCATGGGAGATGAGAGCCATAAGAGAAATAAGATAATGAAGATAAGGGAGCCAAGTGCATGACTGAATCATGGCGCTGTGAACTCTAAATCTGATTTGCGAGACTGGGCTATGAGTATGAAGAGAAAGACTTGAATGCTTTTTGGGTAGGAGTCTAACAGCAATTGGACATAATTTTCAGTTGTTAACACCATGTCTAACCTCCAGTTTGATTACTTTACGGTGAGGATGGGACTGTAAAAGAACCAAACTTTAAGGACTGAGTCATGACGAGTTAAACTTGAGGGGCTGAGTCACAATCGGGTTTAAAATTGAAGGATTAAATGACTAATTTTCCTTTATGTTATTTAGCATTTGCATCCTTATATTACCAGCTACATGTACACTGGTTTCTAGGTCAAGGCTTTATACGTACGATGATGTCGTGGAGAGAGTAGCGCAACAACTTGGGTTGGATGATCCATCCAAATTAAGGCTGACCCCGCATAACTGTTACTCTCAACAACCAAAGCCTCAGCCTATTAAGTATCGTGGGGTGGAACATTTGTCTGATATGCTGGTTCATTATAACCAGGTAGTTATTGTTCAATCCTTAGGAATAAATTATTCATATACAAAAATTTATTCTGTTTATTCTGGAAATTTTAATTTCAGACTTCGGATATATTGTACTATGAAGTACTCGACATTCCACTGCCAGAATTGCAAGGTTTGAAAACTTTGAAAGTTGCATTTAATCATGCTACTAAGGATGAGGTGAGTATGGAATCTTAATATTCGTTTAGTTTGATCTTGTCTATTTCTCTTTTCATGTTGTTATTCATTAAATTTTTATGATCAGGTGGTTATTCATACTATCAGACTCCCAAAGCAGAGCACAGTGGGGGATGTCCTTGATCATCTTAAAACAAAGGTGACTGGTTCATACTTTTTTTATTAAAAGATCTACATTGGATGCACGATTAAGAGTTGTTGATGTGGAACAGGAAGGTGTGAAGGAAATGGATCTATATTTTTAAAATTCAAAAGATCAATTCAATGTGTCAATGATCTAGGTTACAGTAATTATGAACTAGAGCCTCTTTGTATCCAACAACTATCTTAATGATGCTAGGTTTCCTACTTGCTAGGATACTATGGCTGCGGCTGTTAAAACCCTAGGGTTTTCAGTTATTTTCTTAGTGGATGAAAGGACCAAAAAATGAAAGACATCTTTAGCAGGCAGTGGTAATAGAAGTTTTAAGGTATAGTAAAAACAATAATATTAGGTTCACAACCTCACTGAGGTTAACGTGCTTATTCGAAAACTTAATATTGTTTTTATTTAAATCCTTCAACTAATTTATGATGGTAATCTTCTGCATCAATTTGAGCTTCAATCCAGGAAAGACTGCGTTTCTCATCTACCCATCAATTGATTCAATTTCTTCATATTCAATGATGGGAGTAGTTGCTTGATGAAAAATGTTTTTCTTGACAAGATTTTCAAAAATACACTAACTTTATGCAATTCTTCTGATCTTTTCATCTTTCATTTTCTGAACAAGTATCTTCTCTGGACATGTAATTAGAAAAAAATTGTAATTAGACATGTTGGACCTTTTTTGTTTACTTCTTAAGCTAGTGATGCTTTAAGAAGATCACTGTTGGACTTTGATTCCACATTGATGTAGAACAGGATAGACGAATGAAATAAAATGAGCAAAATTCTCAAACTTGGAAGGCATATTTAGTATACCAGTAATCAAGGTTATTGTAGCAACCAGGTTATCCAATTCTACGAAGTTATGATTATATGGGCTAGCCGCATGCCGAAAAGGCTCTACGCATATCCCTATTCATATTCCTAAGTAATAAGGGCCCTGGTAGAATCCTAGCCTTGAAATAATAAGTTTACTGAATTGCTCTACTGTCACTTCTGCCCTCAACTAGGACACGTGGTCTAAGTTTGACATTAAAAGTTGTGGTGCTTTTTAAACTTGAATGCTATGTGTACTAGATTTATGCAGTTGATTACAGTTTTTCATCATCATTTTTTCTAAATATGATTGCCGACATTCTCATTTTCAGGTTTGTACTCACTTGAAAAAATATTTATTTTGCACTTAATCTTTTATTATTATTGGACAGGTGGAGTTGTCTCACCCTAATGCTGAGCTTAGGTTGCTTGAAGTCTTCTATCACAAAATATACAAGGTATAAGTATGATTGCTGACCAAATTGTTGGGAAGTTTGGAAAAGAAAACTTAATTTAGGGTTTACTTGTGATCTTCCAGTCCAGTGTGCAGATGCAGATGCTCTTAAAGCCTATCAAGTTTTTATTATTATATGTTGATCCATCCTTGTCTGTGTCTGCAGGTCTTTCCCCCCTTGGAAAAGATTGAGAACATTAACGATCAATACTGGACGTTACGAGCAGAGGAGGTAGGATTCTCACGTGGTTGAAAAGTGATGGGAGATGCAATAGCCTGAATTGTGAATATTAGAAGTATTTAACTGTTCCTGTATGGGTGATAACATGAGGAGAATGATTTCTTAGAAGTAATGAGCTGTGTTAATATTTAATTTTTGTTTCTTTTTAATGAAGCCCTTCGTTTCTGGTTGTGTTGGAATTGCAGATTCCAGAAGAAGAGAAAAATCTTGGCCCTCATGATCGCTTGATTCATGTGTACCATTTTACCAAGGACACAGCTCAAAACCAGATGGTAAATTTTATCTCATTCATTTTCCTATCTGCTGTTCCCACTTAGATGTCTTTGATATTTGGCGCTGATATTGAAAGTATGCTGCAAATCTTATTCGTTGGGTTCCATCTGAAACGCACAGCAAATTCAGAATTTCGGGGATCCCTTCTTTTTGGTCATACATGAAGGGGAAACTTTAGCTGATATTAAAGTACGAATACAACAGAAACTTCAAGTTCCAGATGAGGAGTTTGCCAAGGTACATTTGTTCTACCCATGCATCCCACGTTTCTTCCAAATAAAAATTGGTCCCAATGTTGGGCGTTTTACTGACAAAAAATTGAATATTAATTTTGATGTCACTAAACCTTTTGTTTTTATTTTTACTTATGTGGCCAGTGGAAGTTTGCATTTCTTTCACTAGGGCGGCCTGAATACCTTCAGGACTCTGACATCGTATCCACTCGATTTCAGGTACATCCAATGAACCTCAAATAAGGTTTTGTGCTTGCTTGAATTGAATCATAGCATTATTTTAGTTTGTTAGCTTGAATTTATATTTGCATTTTGTTTATGTGAAAAATTCTTTCTTATGATAGAGAAGGGATGTTTATGGTGCTTGGGAGCAATATCTTGGCTTAGAGCATGCTGATAACGCTCCTAAAAGACCATATACTGTTAATCAGGTTAGTTAGCATTGCTTGAAAGGTTGGATTTCCTTGTGGACATTCTGATAATTATCTGTCTGGTATTAGTCGGGGCCTTAACTGCTGGTGCAACGGTTATTTAATTTTGGGTTGATGTCTGGTTTGGCTACTCCATATGAATTTAGATATGGGTTTTGTTTTTCCAGAATCGCCACACATTTGAGAAGCCAGTAAAGATTTATAATTAGGTAACCGATATTGATGAGTTCTTTTGCTACATTGGATGAATTTGGCCTTCGAAATTAAGAAATGGGCTTGTAAAGACCGCAATCATAGCAGGAGGGTACTCTGTATAGACAAAAAGTGAGATCAATGAGCATCAGAGGTGGTATCTGCAGGATTTTATTCTAGGTTTTGTGGTTATGTAATTCTTTCTGTCCATGGAGTGACATTGCTCCCAACACTCTGTATCTGCCGACCACAGCCTCTTGAGCTTTGTACTTGCTACTTCCGTTTTTATATGGAGGTTCTTCCAAGTTGAGGCCATTCATCATCCTCAGTGCACTGTATCAGTACATAAGATTTTTGGATTAGTGAGTGTATACAGGGTATAGTTGCTTGACTCATTGCCTTTTTCTTGCTTTGCTTCCTTATTTTTTCCCCCAGTTAGTGCTGCTTAAGTTATAAGCTCTCAAGTGAGGGCTGCATTACGAATGGTTTAGCAGAGGCAGGCTTCTGTAGTGTTGTAAAAGAGACTTGTCAGCCTCAGTGGAACTTTTATAGAAGTTTAATCTGGCATTTTCCTTCTATCTTGCTTCTTGAGCACTTTATGAACTTCTCATCCATGGCACTTCTTGAGAGCGGTTGAATGGCGTTTGACTTCTTTGGTCCCTCCTATATGCGCACCCGCTAGACTTTATTTCATGCACATCCAAGTTTTATCGTTCTGCCGCAGAAGATTGAAATGCGACAAAATATTTTATGAAAAGAAAATTGAATTAGAAGATTTTATGAACCAATCATGTTATATTACATTGAAGCATTAGTGCCATGCTTCAATTGAAGGCTTCTGGTATTTTATGTATATGCATGTAAATTGGAGGCTTCAACCTTAAAGTCTCATCCATCAACCCTTCTAGAAAGTGATGGAGAAAGCTGATTCATCGGAATTGAGGTGAAACACCAATTTTTTTTTCTAGGCACAATTTTATTTGAGGCATTATCAGCTTTTAAATGAGCTCTCAGTAGTATTAGAACTTTGATGCATCATGTTGTGATAGATCAGTCTCTTCCATTATACATAATCCCCATTAGTGATAATGAGGCACCAAATATTCGGCAAGCTAAGCAAAATGCAAATGATGATACCAGCTTGAGTTTAATGGGGCGAGAGTAAATATTGGTTGAAGATGAAGAGAGTGGGTTGAGAAGGAAGTCTTACCTGAAAAATTAAATAGACATTCCAAGCTTTGTTTATTACTGATAAGCTCTAAGAAAATCCTACAAATTTAATATTTATAATTCAAATTTTTATATTTACAAAATTGAATTTTGTTATTTTCATATTAAATGAAATTTAGAGATCTCTCTGTATTTAAATTTTTTATTATGAATAATCTTCTCCATCTGATCCAAGTAAAACCAAATTTTGCACTTAAATTTCAAAATATAAAATTTCGTGAAAATGACTTCAAGTATAAATCCTCCACAAAATCTTCTACCTTATGGGAACAATTTTATCATAATTACTAATTAAAAGTAATAAGTTCAATTCTAGTATTATTTTATATAGAAGGATAGGAGTATTATATTATGGTAGCACTCTACCTTGTTTCCTTTCTTATTATCTCATATGATCATAAATATAGCAACTAATTAAGGGTCTTACCTTTATTTAACTACATTTTAGTTCTTTAATTTAAACATTGATAGTTTAATTGAATAAAAAATGCTGACTCAAAAAATTTGAGCAATGATTTTAATTGAGAAGTCACTAAAGGTTCATAACTAGGAAACCGATGTCGATGAATTGTATTCCTACATGGGATGAATTTGGAGGTTTTATTGAAGTTTTGCGCTCACGAAATTATTCTAGGCACATGACTCTGCTTCAATGCTTGACAAAACCTAAACGTTTTGGTGAAGCCAAAAGCTAAAACAGACATGCCCTTAAGTGTATGTTTGGACTTTATATTACAGTTAGAGCTTTCTGATTGGGAAATGAATAAATGGTACGGTGTAATCAGTGCACAAAAGATGTTTTCCTATTGGACATGCTTCGTCTGTCTCCAGGTTTTTAGGACCTTGATACATTGAGGCAATCAAGCTAGATTAACAAAATAAAAACAAAAACAATCTCCTTATTAATTTTTATATTTTGAAGAAAACCTGGGTTTTCTTCATTAGTATGGTTTACCCAGAAAAAGGTTTTGTTTACGCATGGGCAGCATTCAAAACCAGGTGTGCTTCTGAAGAAAACCTGATTGCAACACTACCTGTTTAATAAATAATGAGTTTGCATATTCACATGGATCCTACCAAGCAATGTTAATTTGCTAAGCTTTTCTTTCTTGTCCCGCATGCTCTTCTGTATATGCATACAGTAGCATGTACCTAAAACCGCCTTTGGAAAGACATCAAAACTTTATAATCCCTCTGATCTAACACAACCCAAAAAAAAAAAAAAAAAAAAAAAACTTTCTTGCTAAAGTTGACCTAGAAATTAGTCCCCAGATGAGGATGAAGAACAGCTTTGTTTGCTGGCCAGTGGTGTGTTTCGCCGAGATCGACGCTTGGTTTGGACCAGAACAGGCTCCTGCACCCATTCTTCCATCGTTTCATCATTGTCACTGTCATCATCACTACCCTTAAAAACTGGGTGGATGTATGCACTCTGGAGGAACTCTTTCAAATTCAGGTTTGGTTCTCTTGCTCTCTCCAGAGTATCTTTCATCATTGCTTCCTGAAAATGCAATGATGAAACAACAAGCGCAAGGATCAACACTGGTGAAAAAGATTGAAATATGCATCACGGACTATACATATACATATATTAAAACAACGTAACGAAATTTTAACTGGAGGGACGAAGGGATGTTTGGGCCATTTTGAAAAGGTTGAATTGATGAGACAACCACCCTAATTGATTGCTACAAAAAATAAAGTAAGAAACTCCACGAGAAAATAAAAAAAAAAAAAAAAACAGTATGCCAATGGCAATTCGACAAACCTGTAATGGATATTTTTTGAAGGCAGGTTCATAACGGCCCTTGCAGAACCTATGAAACCATATGGTCAAAACTGGGAGCGCAATGAGGAACGGAGTTGAGTGAGAAGCTTCTTTTGTACTCAACAATCCCATTAACAGCAGCTGTGACACAACTAATGCAACCACTATCCGCCCATGAACGTCAGGCCAGAATGCTGCAGCACTTTCATACTCTTGGTTGTACACATTTATGATCTGCACAACACAACCATACAACTTCATGCGTTATATATAACCTCTTGATATTGTAAGAAAATTAAAAGAACTTCGCGCTTTTCTTCCCTAAAAAATAGGTGAATTTTAAATTTGATTATTTTTAATTTTTTTAAACATCTAGTCAGCCAATGTTTAAGATATTCAATGACAGAAAAGCAAATTTCCCCTAGTTCTATGGCAGCAAGCACGTGAAAATGGTGACCAAGAGCATCAAGACAGAATATGTTAATCCAATTTTTACCTGATGACGATAGACGACATATGCCAAGCCAAAGAAGACTACAATGAATGGAAGTAGAATTGGTGTGACCACAGCATAAACAAGGCCAAGCAAGAAATAAAGTTGTATTTGAGGTTCACCGGTATTGAAGCCAAGAGTGCCTGGATCCATTGCTTCTATCCGATCTTTTTCTGTCTTTACTAGAAAGAAATTCTGTAAATGATAGAATATCAAAGGTTTCAACCTAAGAATCTCAGCAGCGCATCCAGCCCACCCATCAACCATTATGTAAGTTATGAAGAAAGTTGCTTTCATTGGAATTGAGACGCCAATTGTTTTTGGGATTCTGAAAACACAACAAATCTCATTATTACAAATAAAATAGAAGATAGTAAGTTGTGGTCCTCCAAAGAAGCATCTTGTTTCAATTTATCCCTCCAAAGATTAATAGGCTCATTTAGTAATTCAGAGAACATTTCTGTTTAAAAATGAATGTTGAAGCCCATTAACAAATAGTTACCAAGAAATGTGAAGCGATTTAACACAATGGTAATGTGAGTTTAAGCTACTTATTTTGCCATCAAAATGTTGTATAAGCATTCTTCCTAATTCTACTCCTAACTGTGTCTAAATATTGTAAAATGTTTAGTTATGGTTAAAAATGATGCACTGATGAGAAGGACTTACTCATTTGCAGACTGATGGATAAATTTATCTAGTTGTTGGAATGCAGTCCCAGTTATAATGCTCCCAAGAAATACATTAATGAATTGGAAAATGTAATATCTTGTGGCTGATCTCCTTTCTAGAGTAGACAGGCTAATAAATCCTTCAAACTTGGACATTACCATCAATATTGAGGGTAAAAAGATGAGAAATATCTTCAAAGCAATCCCAGGAAGGAACCCTTGTATGAAAGATTTAATGACTTTTCTGCATGGAGAATAAGAGATAAGATTGATTTCCACCATGGACCTTCTAAGTTTTGAAAATCAGGTTTTTCTGCAAGACTTTTCATTCGATCACATTTATCATTCTACAGTGCAATAATAACACTAGCAAAGTGTCAAAAATTCAATTAATAAAGACGACTGCAAGCAGAAGAAAATGTTTTGCTCAAAAAAAAGAAGTAGAAGAAAATGTTATTTTGATCCCTCAAATGTTATTTCCCTGTAGTCCCCACAATCACTAACACTCTGCCCTTTCTTCTAATCTCTACGAGTATTTAAAACCAAATCTCACACTTTGTTCACTTAGATGCCAAATCTGAGGTGAGTTAAAAATGTTAGGTCATAGAACATCCAATTTACTAGTTGGCAAATGGGATGGAAGGGCAACAAGTTAAGCATCTTAGGGATCAAGGGACCAAATTGAAAGGAACTATTTGTGGAAAACCAAATTGAAAATGCATCTATTTTTTAGACACAAAAATAGGGTTTTCCTCCAAAAAGTATTAAACACTGCAACATACTTTATTGCAACAATAATCACTCTAAATCACCAGAATGAAGTTATTCTGGATGGAAAAGGAAGATGGAACAGGAGGAGCAAACAAAAGAAAAATGCATACACTTCTATGATGGGCTTCAAGAAAGGGACTGCTTTTTCAATGCCTTCAATGTTAGCAAGTGATTGCACAAATGCAATGGGAATCATGAAGAAGAAAGTAAGAAAGAAGAAAGCAACAGCAATTATAAGCCTCCTTATTGAGAGGGAAACGTATGGTACTGCCATGTTATCCCAGTATATATCACGAGGTTCTGGAGCCCACTCTGTCAGCCATACGGTAGGGTTTCTACACTGTTGTGTCTGTGCACAAACTGCTGCACCCCATCGAGTTCGGAATGAGACAAATGCTGCTGGCATTATATATTTCGAATCTTTTGTAATCTTGTCTTTCTCCAAGGCTATCTGAAAGTTGCAGAAATGTCAAACTAAATGAACAGTTCTTGGAGTAATAAGAATTTCAACAAGTTTCTGTCACCAAAAATAATACATAACACCATTGAACAGAAACATTGTTTTGATTTATATTCAAAAGACCTTTATTGAAATATGTATTGTGATAGCATAAGCATAGATCTAAATTTTAAATATGACAGCACATTTCTATCCACTGCATTCATAGACAGATCAATACTGCAACCAAGCTTCTCTTGTTTGCACTTCATTGGGATTCTGTTAGGAACCTATTTTCCCCTTCAGTTACAGTAGAAAAACAGACCCATAAGTGCAGAAAATTAAACCACATTCTCGTGGGGTTTGGTGAAATTTACATATAATCCTGAGTATTTTATGTAATACAAAGGATGGATAGGAAATTGCAGTTGAAGGTTATAAAAGAAGAGAGATCTTTACTTACTTCTTCTGATAATCGTGCAACTTCAGAAGTAAAAAAGTCAATAGCATCCACTTTACTGCCCCAAAGACCTAGGAAACCAGTCTGCTAAGACAACCTTAGCTACCATGAATTTGAATGGTGCACGTTGAAGTGAAAATATAATACTTCTTAGAAAATTGGCACAACAAAGTTAATGCTAAAACCGAACTTCAAAATGGAAGATAATATAAATCAGAGTCAGACTATTTAAAAATGGAATACCTTCTTTGATGGTCTTTCGGTTTGATTTCTAGAATATTTAAGATTATAGTAGTCAAGCCAATTCTGTTTAGTTCTCTTCTGAGACACTAGGCTAGAAAGTTTTTTTGCATTGTAAACAACCTGAAAAAAAAAATACAAAGTAAGCATAAATCTTGGCAATTCTACCATTCAATATTGGGTTAAACCAAATCTATGTTTTCTTGTATGTCAAAAGGAGCTGATTTAATATTTTTCCTAAAAAAAGAAAAAAAAAATACTGAAAATAAGTACACTAATGAACATGAGGGGAAAAAATAGATGTTACATGATTATTATTCATCAAATTAGGGATATAGCCACATATTAAGAATAGCCACAACAGTCCGAGAAGTTCAGGAAATTGGTTTTATTTCATTAGCTTTTGTTTTATTTTAATGCTTTTGATTGTACTTTTGCTAGATTTTAATTGTCCTCTTCTATTTTATGGTTATCATATTTAACACTTTTCTCTTGAGCTCCCTATAAAAGTCCTCATAATTGTTCTATTGTTAGATTTCCTTACAGGACGAACAATGCTATTGAATATTGGGCGCTGGAGGAACAATAGAAGGGGAAAAAGTGGGGTAGCATAGATAAAAATGATAAGATGAATGTAGCCATACCAAAAAAGAGAGTATACGTAATGATTGTACACGACGGGATCTATTGAGGATTAAATGGTAGAGGGAATGTTCAAGGTAGTTTAGACATGTTCATATGGTGAAACATTTTCATGTCCTTATTCAACCAATAAGTATTCATTAAAGCATAACCAGCAATTAACATAAATGAGAGAGTCAAGTAAGTATGCTCGGGATATCCTAAAACTTCATTTCACTAAACGCCCTCTCATGTGATCCGAAGCTACACTCCCCTACGTCTCTCACTAACGATGCTATTCCCTTTGGATTTGATAGTTCTACTGCTAAAGGGATTCCAACTTGGATTCATAACAAAAGAGTTTAGAATGCATGGCAACTTGAGGCATGCCCTAAAACATACAACATATCCATGTGGTTATAATCAAAATGATCAAACCTGATGAGTAAGATAATGGTCTGGATGGTTGACCAAAAAAAAATGCTCCACAAGCTCACTAATTGGTTCATCAGGATCTGGTGGCACATTCCTAACAAGCACCTGAATAAGATAAATTGGTTTCGTAAAGGAACAGATGGTCCATAAATTCATTTAAGATCATCTTTAAAATATCCACATACAACAAAGCGAATCTTAGCAATAGTTGATAGTTTTGAATTATCATTAAAATATCAAAAGCAATAAGTAAATCTAAGAACTTGATATAAAGGTATCCTATGCTTATTTGGTGGGAAAGCACAATGTGATTATTACTTAAAACAACTCAATTCAAATATTCCAATGACATGATGTTTTAAATAGTATATTGTGTGTACATTATTTTTATCCAGGATGAAGGAAGCTACTTTAACTTGGCTCGAAAGCTTTGCTACTTGAAGTTCCGTAAGAATTACAAGATTTATCTCGAAAAGAATTAGCAGGCAGTTTGATTTGATTTGATTTGATTTATTCATTTGCCATATCTACCTTTTCCACTAAATCACTTTCTTGACCACATGGGTTACACCTCTGTTTTTGCTAAAGGAATTTAACGATGCTACAATATAACCAGTGTCTAACATTACAGAACATATTCCTACACTTAGAAGGAATTTAACAATCCTACAATTTACAGCCTCATCAGAGGGCAACAATGTTCTGATGAAGAATTGGTTTTTCTCATCACTTATATTCTATGTCTACATAAATTACTCATTTGTTTGTTAAAAGGAATTTATTAATTCTACAAAACAGCCCTGTCACAAGATCCCACCACTGTGCTACCATAACAAAACTTATTCTTACAGTGAATTGGTCAGGACGGCGATGTTCTGATGCAACGAAGTGCAATCTCATGGAAGCAACTATTTGATACTCCCTTTTCAAAATATAGCATGCCCAAAAGGTAAAAGCATAAGCCATTACCAAATGGGTCCAAAATCTGCAAATACATACCCTAGTTATTATTTAAAAAAAAAAAGTATGCTGATTTGATGGAGATTAAGAGCAACAAAAATAACATCAAGCAGAGAAGCAGCAATTTATACAGCTGGAAAGCTGTAGTACTTTGTTTTGGAGTTTGGACTAGCATAGAATAGAATTCCAAACATTGCAAGTAACAATTCAACAGGAATTTTCGCAATGCCAAGACAAATATTTTGTGGATGTAATTTGAAATTTTAATTCTTTTAAACAATGACACCCAGAATTTATGTTAATAAAAAACACATATTATATGACAGAATATATAAAAAGGGAAAAAGAGAAGTGAAAATGAGCAAAAATCTGAAAACTGGGGTAGAAAAGAAAAAAAAAAATTGCGTACCTATCTGATTTAAGTGGAATATTTGAAATGGAAAGCTTGTCTATGTTACTGTAAGTCAAATTTGAACCCTGCAAGCTTCCACTGGTCCAGTTGACAGGCATCATGACTCCAAATGCAAGAAATGCAATGGGGACAAAAATTTTTAACCTGAACCTCAATTCAAAAAGAGGATGCAGTTATTCAAAAAGGGGAGACTTTGAAAGAATCTTCAACAACAAATAGACTGAAATACAAGTATAAAGCTTATGTATAAGTGGTCTATGGTAATCAAATTCTCCACATTGTTAATAATTCCATAAGCTTCCAGCCTTCCACTAAAAAGTAGCCACAGCTTTACAGTATCTTATAAATACATTCAGACGCTGGGAAAATAGTTAAATGTCAACTATCTTGAGATTACATGCCAACAATAGTTTAATCTTATGTTAAATACCCATCAACAAGTGCTGAATATATAGCAGAGCATACCCAAGCAAATAGATCCGCAAGTATACAGCAGAATCCAACCCAGCATGATGAATTAATTCAGGTTCTGGCATTTCCAATGCTGCAGGCATCCAGTTCAGAAACTTTATGTATGACCTGAAGTCCACATTCACAAACTTGTTCACAAAAGCTCCAGCACTCAACGGACTGCTCCTTAAACCCCGCAGATACCATTTTGGAAAGTACACCCTATCGTTTATAGGTTGAATTCGAAGTATGGCAAATGCCAGAAAAAAAACAAATGCGCTAAGGATGTTTATAGCTGCTGCAACTCCTATATCTCCAAGCGTTGCCATATCCACACCTCAACTTACAAATAACAGCCTACCTCCTGTAAAATAAATTGATCGCATGATTGAAAATATAAAGACTATTATGCTGCCAGCTATAAGTTTACATTCTTCTTTAGGATGAAGCATACAGTGAAAGTGTAGGTAGAGTTGTGGAAGGGCCAAAGAAGATTATAACATAACAACAACTGATTTGAGAGTTGATGAAACTCTCTTTCTTAACGTCGTCTTCTCAGAGGCCAGATCTTCAACCGGCTTTTTAAATTGCACCCAATGGCATTTTTTCTATTTCTCACCAGTTAGTTCGAACCCGATAGGAAATCAACGTCAAACATTTTCAGAGCTAAGCGAATAAAGAAAGAAAAGGTGCCAAGTTTCATAATAGCTCCGTTTCCCCCGCCATATTGACCGCCTATGTGATAAAAATAAACTTATAAAAAAAATATAATAAAAATAAACTGAACATAATAAACACAGAGAAAAGCTCTAGATTGGGAGCCCAGTACCTTAAAAATGACAGGATCAACATAAATAAATTGTAAGAGTTCACGACCGACTGCAACATTACCTCAGCAATAAAGTCCTCCCCCGTCTATCCAGTTGAATCGATCGCACCTGTTAGTTCAACGAGTCGCAAGGAAAGCCAGAAGCCAAAAAGTCAGCGATCACCAAAAGTCGATGACTTTATGCCTTTGCCTTGTCGACATAAACTACGATTTGCACCTCACTATGAACAGAGAGGCTCTAGGCCCTTTACAGTCGTCAATACATGTATAAATGGCGAGAGAAAGAGGAAGAAAGAGACAGAAACGTTTGAAAAATGGGTAAGAAGAAATGGTGCGACTATGCATGAAGTAAGAGTGAAATGAGGTGTCAATCGGAAAGCAATAGTTTCTTCCGTTACTCTTTCTTGTTCTGTTGGTATGCGTTGAAAAAATAAATGTGAAATGAATGAATCTCTGTGTCGAAACCGAAAGGCAATAAAGAATAAGTAATTGAGAGGATACAGTTTTAAAATCCAAAAAAGACGAGTAAGGTTTGGCTGTCGGCATGTGCAGTGAAGTGAAGCCGCTGGGAGGAGGAAAGGGAAGATACATGGTCAACATGTCTCTTTCCGACCTATAACGGATATCTATTTTAATTCAGATTTCAGACAACAGCTCTATCAAAAGCTTTATTGGCAGATCTGAACCATTCATTACACTTGCCAAATTGTCTTACAAGCGTCTGAAAATATAACAGTTCGTTATTTTGGTTAAAAAAACTGTCATATAAATATAGTTACAACTTGTATTTGAAATTTTGGGCCAAAAAAAAAAACTTGTATTTGAAATTATAATTATAATTAGTATAATATATAATTTTATTCTAAAATAGCTTGATAACCCTGGCCCAAGATGAATATGCATATTCAAACGTCAAAGGACAGTGATGATTAAGCAACATGCATCATGCATGCATGAGATACTCTCTCTCTCTCTCTCTCTCTCTCTCTCTCTCTCTCTCTCGGGTGAAAAAGAATTCTTTGTTTTTTTAACATGCGGGTCACGTGGCCATCTGTTTGGAAGAGAACACACACACACACAGAGATAATTATTTTGTTTTGTTTCACTTGACTTTTTGTTTTTGTGCTTTATATATATATATATATATCCACTCACTCATAGTTTGATCGAAAAGATGAAAGAAACGGATATGGGTCACAACATTCAAATTATCATAACAGTACTATAATTGGCATAATCCCGGCCAAAAAAAAATTGGTATAATCGAATCAATTCTAATTAATAGGTATTAATAATTAGCAAGATCCCATCAATTAGCGGAAAATAGGCTTCAAGATTAAAAGAAGATTACAAATGAATGTTCATTAATCTTTTGTCAAATACTATAGAAATTAAATAAATAAATTGTAAATATATGATAAAATATTGAGTTGGTATTTAAGTAAGTAATTGAAAAATTGAATCTCAGCTCTTATATATAGGGGTCTAATTAAACGGAATTTCCTATTTGGTCTCGATATTTTGAAAGAAATTAGTTCAGTATTGACGGAATATACTCCTACTTGGTCTCGATATTTTGATGAAATAAAGACACTCCTAATCCTTTTCATAAAAAAGGAATTTGCTCCTAATCCTTTTCATGTAATAAAAAACCACATAAATTTTAAAAATAGAAAAAAAAAAACTGATAGCTTATATGTGGAGACCTTGTGCTTTTGGATAAACCTCTAATTAAATTTGACCAAACTTAAATTTAATAATACTAAATAACATGTCATTAAATTAAACAAAAAAATATAAATAAAAATACCTTCAACCCCCCCAAAAAAAAACAAACAAAGAAATATAAATTTCTTCTTTTTCTTTATTTGAAAAATATATGTCCAATATGAGGTGTACCAACACAGACTCTACATTTTTTTATTGCGAAGACAATTTGGCGACACAATGCCATGGATTGGCAATTATGTGGAAATCATTGGAAGGAGGTGCTAGGAATAATTTAAGGCAACAGACAAGAGGCAGAGAAAGGCACATCCATCGCCTGAATGAATGAATCAAGCTCCCAAGTGTCAGAAGTTCACGGGATTAACAAATACACACATTTCCCAAACCATGCTTGTTCTTATTTCATGCAACAATTTGTGTGTCGCATGAAAATCCGATAATATATCCATCCAAATCCAATCAGCCACCCAGATAACAAGACACAAGATAGATTCAGCTCCAGCTTCTGCCATCCAACAATGTGATGCCTTTCCTGGTGCTTAGGTGACTGTATGTGCAATATACTAAGAAGCAAAATGGCTTTGGAACTCATCTTAGATACAATAGTTAGCCTCGTTGATGAACAGCAATCTGGTGAATGTCCATGTCCTTCAACATCACCGAACGCCCGCAAGAATCACATGGGGCTGTCCTAGATCCACAAACGCTTTCATGTTCAGTTAAACCTCTAATCTTGTCACGGATGTCGACGGCACAACTTCCAGCTTGAACCATGTCACCACAAAACCGGCATGCAATTAAACGCATGGGGCACACTGAAGCTTGGTGTTCAACCTAACATCAAACCAGAATCTGATTTAGATATATTTCCTCGCACTTCTACAAAATGATCTTCTAACTAAAGTATAACAAGCAAAACATCAGTCCCATGCATTGCACAACAACAATAATAAAGACTTGTCCCACTAGGTGACTTGCACAATACTTCAAAAATAAATAATAATAATGACTTTCCATCAATGAACTTTCGGTATAGATTTTATATTTTATATTGAGATTGATGAATGATTTTCTATTTAAACCATGAAAAGACTTGCTACATAAGTCTTAACCTAGAAAAAGGATGATGAAACTTTTGGTCCCTCAAGTTTGTCTCACTTATTAATTTGATTCTTGAAGTTTAATTTTTATCAATCAAGTCCCTAAAGTTTTATACACAATTTTCTATTCTTATTTGACCTCATTGGACCAATACTTTTTCCTGCAATCCATGCTATCCTTGAATTAATGGTTACACTACATGCGTGTTTAGGATTATATGTCTTCAAACCATGAGGTCCAATTATGTATGATTATGAAACTTTAGGGTACTTGATTGATAAAACTTAAACTTCAAGAATCAAACCGATAACATGGCGAACTGGAACAACCAAAAGTTTCAATATCCTCATAGAAAAACGGCCACCAATTTCTATAACTTCATCTGACTATGAATGTTTGGATTTTTCAATGTAGACAATGCCAAGAAAATATAAACAAATTTAAAAAGGCTTTATTAAATCTTCCAATACTTAGGAATGATACTAGCCACCCAAGTAGTTAAATAAGTCTTTCTCCTAATCTTTCTATATGTTTGTTTCATATTTCAATACTTTTCATGTCTCTTTGAGCTTCTACCTGGTGCATATTGGCATGTAGTGAAATACCAAAACAAACTAAGATTAAGCACAAAACATTAAAATGGAAACAAACTTGGTGCTCATTTAGATTAGCTTATTTCAATTTATTTGCACTATACAACGTAAATATATTATAGGAGTTTTGTTTTGTATAGTACAAAAGGTATTTTCTGTAGAGCTCTCAAACACCCACATAGTGTTATTAGGATGGTCTCCAAAGCTATGGTTTTGGGGAACATGACCCAAACATTCTCATTTTTTATGGTTTTGGGGAACATGACCCAAACATTCTCATTTTTTCCACAATCAATTTTTTCCACTAGAACTATAGTTTTGGTAGAAGCCAACCAAAAGCTCTCTTTTCTACACAGTCTGTTATGGAAAACCATGATTTTGTATAAGCTAGGGAAAACAACTTCTCTACAATCACTTTTTGCACAAAATCTATTCTACTCAATAATCATTTCCCCAATCTATGATACTTAAATCTACTATTCTAAACAACTTTTCTCCAAAATCTATTCTCAAAAGCTAACCCAAACAGACCTTAAGTAGAAGAAAAGTCAAGTGTTCTTACATGGTAATTGCAGTCTACAAATCAATTTTGACTGAATATATGTGATGGAAAGCTTTGAAAAGCTTTACACTCACAATAATACACTTCCAACTTTATAAAGAAATCATCATCTCTGTTTGTCAACATCAGGAAAAAAATTCGCTCTTCTAATTTTCCTATAAAATCTAGGAAGTTCCTCGGTGAAAAACTTCCAGCCATACTAGGAAGAGCAAGAGATCTTGATCATTTTCCTCATCCACCCTAATGGACGGTGGAAATTATCCCATTTCCTAAAATGACAGCTTATACTTTATAGAATTGAAACTAAAAATTGAATAATTATAATTTCTATGTGTTTGGTAACAAACTTAAGGTAAGAGTCAAGTATTTGCAATTGATATTTCAAATCTAACCCAGACCTCAGCAAGAATAAGTTGACTAGTTGAGCTAAAAGGGAAGCAGCAAACCAATCACAAGATATGGTAGATAGCATGAAAAGAAGGTTTAAGGGGAGAAAAGGTCACACAAACACAATGCATAATGGAAGGAACAAGGATATATTACTCACCATTTGTTCTTTCTCAAGGACTACACCACAAGGACAGTGAAGAGGCTCATGGAAAACCTTCAAGTGCTTTTCCAATTCTCCGTGCTGAAAAGCTTTACCACACCTCTCACAGTGAATGTGATTCTTAGACTCCTCAATCCTAAGAACAACTCCACAACCAGCATGTTGACATATAACGTTATGTCTGCTACAGTAAGCTTCATGCAATGCAATAGTCCTACTAGGTATGTAATGCCTGCAATTACAGCACTGTTCAGTGTCTGTCTCCATATGTGACATAGATGATGATGCTTGTTGACCTATCTTTTGGTGGACAACTTCCTGAATTGCCACTGATATTTTGAATTTGGTAGTTCCCTTAAATCCAAAAACTCCAATGCTGTACGTCCCAGCCCCAAAGTTCTTATCTTTAGAGCTAAGAATCAAAGCCTTCGAGCCAATATCATGGGATGACCACACATGCTGGTGTCGGGTAGGAAATATCAGAGGATGTCTAGATAAAAAAATATCAGTGTCTCCACCACCTGTCTCAGCTTCCAATTTTACCTCAATACTAGAATTCTCAGCAACAACCTTCTCCCAGGTGCTGTTGTCTATTGAGAATTTGTAGTATACAAAATTTCCTTCATCCACCATTCCAGATTGTGACACCCCAAATTCAAGTAGGTGTAAAATATGTTGATCTCTCTTTTCTGAGCTTGCATCAGGATTGACAATGTCAACTTCAATATCTGTTTCTAATACAGATACACTTGAAGATGGTTTCAACTCAAGCACCCTCAATTTGTATGCAAGTTCCCCATAGTTGACTGTTAAAATATCACCTTGAGAAAGAGTTGCATGTTGCCGAAGACTTGTTTCAAGGATAGCCTTATGATTTGGCAAATCAGAAAATCCTACCCTTTCAGGTTGAAGTTTTGCGTAAGTCCCCTTTGAAAGCCCAACATAGCGGACCTCCACTAATGGAGACTTAGGAGTGATGTCAACAAACAAATTATTCCATACATGAGGAGGAAGACCTACTGAACCTTCATCAGCAGTGAATTCTAAAACTCCTGAATGGGTGGTCCCTCGGTTCACTTCATCAATAGCTTTCGTGCCTGAAGAACCCTCCCCATGAACTATTGACAACTGAAAGTACATTGGTCCCTTATCAAGGGCACCCTGATCAGACAATTCTGTGAAGCATGCAGGTGGAAGTTTGATCTTATCCCCATTACCTTGACAAGGTACAGCTTCTAATAAACGATAAAACACAATTCCTCTTCCAGCAAGTAAGCCTTCTTGCATCTGTTCCTCAGCCTGACGAAAATGTAAAAGATAATCATTATAATTTATTCACATCAAAAGTTCTATAGCCACAAAATCTCACTTTGTACCGTGTTTTACACTGTTACCAGTAAATTGCCAGGATTCTTTTGCAATAGAGAAATTGCACAACAAGAATCTAGGTTTCAACAATATGTTCCCTTGCTGTACCACTCACTTGCATTAATTAAACTATATTTCAACAAAATGAATTTTGGGCCAGTAATTTGTCTACAACTCAAGCCCAAAAAGATATAGTACAATTGCCGGATGTGGCTGATCATTCCAATAGATACAAATGCGTTATATATATATATATATAATATGAGTGTTGTTTGGGAGAGAGATGGCCCCTGGAAAGCCATTCTGGTGTGTGTACTCTGCTATTCCCTTTACGGTTCTCTGATCAGACCTATATTCCGGCAGATTATTGTTAATTTTAATATCGTTCTGAAGGTGTATTCCATCAATTTTACCCCCAAGGAAAAGCCTGCAGGGAATCCTTGGATTGAAATGTCGGCATCACAATAATACATTACAAGCTCAGGTTAGCGGTCAATTCAGGTGGCGTAAGACCTTTTTTTTGGACCGAAAGTTAATGTAAGACTTGACCCAAGAGACACTCATTTATCGGTAGTCCAAATATAGACTTTCACACGACAAGACGAGGCCCACAATACTGAGAAGACAGGGTGAAAGGGGTTCGAGATATGCCATCTATTTCAATGTTTCAGATTCTCTGAGCCTAAGCTTACCTCTATAAAAGTTCAAGTAAAATTTTCTGTAAGTCTAGACTTAAGTCATGAAGCAAAAAAGGTTTATCTCAAGAATCGAGTAATCCAATGACAATTGCCATCAGAATTCACCGGTAAGTGGTACAAACAATTTATATAGCAGATGAATTACGAAATAAGCTAATCAACTTCAATTAATAAAGCGCTGATCAACCGCAAAAGTGAATTGAAGTTCGAAAGAGAGGGGCAAAAGAAAAAAGAAATGAAGAACAAGGAAAAGTGAAATCGACGAAAGGAAAAGGAAAAAAGAGTATTCGAGAAGGATGAGTTGGGCAAGAAGAGGGAGACCTTTAGTTGGGCTTCGGCTGCATCAATACGGCGAGATCTTTGAACAGCTTCAATGGCATCCCTTTGATTCTTAGCCTCTTGTTTAGCCTTCCTTTCCTTCTCCAACTTCAACCGGGCCCTCTCCTTCCGCTCCTTCTGCTCTCTATCTAGTTTCTCTCTCGCTCTTCGCAGTTCGAAATCCATTTCTCCTTCTCTGTACCTCTTTGCTTGCTTTCGCCAGGATCAATGCGTTAATAACGGAGATGGTGCTTCGTGTCGAAGAAGAAAAGATGTTTGCCAAGTTCGCCTCTATATTTGTTAGGTGGAAATAAGAAGGGAACTTTTTGGAACTTCGTTTCAATTTATTGTATCGCATTGTGCATTTGTGCGTATGAGTTTTCGATTTAATTCCAATTGATGGCTTTATTCATTTATTTAAATAATATCGATCTTGATTGGCAGGCTGGCTGCGTGTAATTTGGAACATTCTGGGCTTTTCTGGGAAGCCCAATGCTTGTTTATTATTATAGAGTTTTGGCCAACTAATTAGGATTTGATTTAGGCACAATTTATTTATATTAAGATTGAGACATCAGGATAATAAATAACGATAAAACAAAATAAAAATATCATAATAATTTTATAAGTATTTATTTACAAATTTTTATTTCACTGTGAACTAAAAAAATTGTCTTGGTTTATTGAGGAAATTAATCGTCGAATCACATATTTTAATGAGCGCGTGTATATATTTATATTTATATATATATATATTACATTTTCAAACAATTTATGTAAACTTTTTTATTGTGTAATTTTTTAAAGTCTTTTTTGCTAGGGAAAATCCCATGTAAATACATTCAAAATAGAGAAAATCTTGCATGCATACAATCATAATGCAACAAATCAGATCTATTTACACGGATTGGGAAATTGTTTGGATCTTACACAGATTTGGAAAAAATTAAAACAATTGTACTCTCTTCTTCTCCCCCTCCATTAACACTAGAGCCGGTAATATGGGTCTAACTCGTAGGTTGGGTTGGGAAAATCCCAACCCATATGTAAGAGGATATTTTAAGCTCGGCCCGCCACGGGCCAACCCGCCAACCCGCGGGTTAGCCCGCCAACCTTTTTTTAAAAAAAAAAATTTAAAATTGTTTTATAAAAGATATGTGGATAACGTTTAATCATAATGTAAACCTAATTAATATTGTATGTTTATTGATCATTTGATTAGTTTATATTTAGTTTAAATCCAATCTTATAAAGTGCATTATATATCTTTAAGTTGTATTATATAAAATTTGAATTAGATATTTTCTTTTCAAGTTGTAATGTATTTTTATTAATTAAATTTATGGGGAAAAAATATTTCATTTGAGGTATTGAAACAAATAAAAAAATATTTTAAATGTAAGTTGAAAAAATATTATAAGTAAGAAAAATATAAAAAAATTAAAAAAATTTAAAAAAAAAAGTGGCGGGCTGGGTTGGGATGCCCGCCCCCTGCGGGTTAACCCGCATTACCAGCACTAATTTAACACCCCCCCCCAAAACCTGGTTCACCCCCATGGCCCCTCCCTCTTCCTCCGTAATTTATCTCTCCCCCTTCACCATTTTGAAGACGAGTATCCTTGCCATGAGGCCGCCATCTTCCTCAAAGCGAAGCTTCTTCCTCTGAGACATCAATGGTGGCCACCCTACGGCTGCAAATTATCCACCATCATCCCCATCATGTCTGATATATTCACATATATAAACACACACACACACACAGAGTTAGTATGTGTGAATTTATATATCCACATGCAACTATATAAAAATGAGCAATAAATTAGAGCAGTCCAAGTTAGAGTGGTAGGTAGGCACCTGGTGACAATGGAGGAGCTGGTATGGAGGTCGTCGTCGAGGTCAGGTCGGTCATGGGAAGTTGTTAAGGGAAGGAGAGGCAGAGTGGGAAGCAAAACGTCACCGAGATCAGAGAAGTTGCGTTTTTGGCGGCGAGAGATGGGGAATGGAGTGAAGAGATCATGGTTGTCGTCGAAATAATGAACGGAGGGGAGAGAGGGGCCAAGTTAAAGGTCCATGCAAGAAGAAAGAAGGAAGAGAAGGCTCTCAATTGGAAAGAGAATAGTACCGAAAAAACGAGTGTGTCTGAGGATTTAAGAGAGAGAAAGGTGGGGGGCTTTAACTTCCAGGAGGCAAATTGTTAATGATGCAAGTGAAAATGGTGGAGGAGGAGAGAGGGGGCCGTGGGGTGATCTGAACTAGGGGCGAGAGATGTAATTATGGGTGGGGGGTAATTTGAAGAAAAATAGTGGGACCTGTATACCCCGAAATCAGCATTGGGTTCAGACGGCCCAATTAGCATCGACGGCCCAAGATAGGTTCTAACAGCTGTCTCTGCGACCAAAGCTAGCCAGGACGACCAGCGTCTACGACCAGCGTCAGCGACCGTCATCCCCAGCGACGCCGACAACGGTCCTCGGTCTGCACTCCCCCGAATGTAAGACCAGACCGTTGTGATCCACGAATCTCGCATCCGTGCAG
>QFDD01000348.1:0-52761 GCA_006871305.1 Vachellia collinsii | reverse complement strand
GTTGATGGTTAATGTGTGTGTTTGGATTCTTTGGTTGTTGATTGACAATCATTGGAGCATTTGCATCATCCATTCAATTGCACTCTAAGTGGTTTTAAACAATGTTTTAAGAGGTGGTAATTAACTGGGATCCAAGTGAGTTTTCATTAATTAAAGCATTGGACCTAAGTGATTGCTTGGGGTTTTTATCTAGACTTAGAGAGTTATCAACTTCCATATCATTTTGAGAGCGATGACAGCCGAGTTCCACTCACCAAGGACCTATCTCTTCATATCTGCAATTTAATTCAACCATTCCATTGTTAAACCAAAATACCAAAAAGATTTGCTTCTTGCATTGTTTTGTTATTGCACTATTGTTTTCATAAACCAAAACCCCCTTTTCATACCCAAGTTCAACAATGTTTTTAATAACCAAATTAGACTAGGATAATCAATAAACCGCTCCTCGAGAAGAACGATTGGTTGCCCACTATACTACATTCTTTTGTGCAATCATTTTGTATCGAACCGGAAGGCGACAAACCGGGTCCGATCACTTGCAATTAGTTTTAATTAAGAAAATTGATTCCTCAAAACAACCCCATATTTTATTGCATTTTAGACTCTTAGTTTACCTAGGGAAGTTGAATTAAGGCTCCTTGATAAGAGAACGACCCGAGTATTGCATTATACTGCAATTCTTGGTTTAAAATATTTGCATTTGATCCCAAGGAGTTTAGATTCTGTCAAATCAGTACGCCATGCTAATGTGCCTTGGATGATCCACATCTCAGGGTCTGGCACAATGACGCAATTATCAAGGGTGCGCTCTACCACTAAGCTAATAACCCATTGTTCGGGTCTCCCGTTGGGGCCCACTATGCCAAAAGCGAGAGATCTTTCCTTTTTTTGTCCCCATGTTGCCCCCATGAAGGGAATCCTATCAACTTGTTCTGACCTAGGATAATAAGCTCATGAACTTAGTCTTATTTAACTGTCAAGAAACAAAAGAAGACTTCCATCTCCAAATTGAACTCAAACATAGCTCGCTTCTTTTTGGGTGAAGTAGTGTCAAACCAAAATACCCAACAAGCATTAGCTCTCCCTGAAAAGGAGGTGATCCAGCCACACCTTCCAATATGGCTACCTTGTTACGACTTCACTCTAGTCACTAGCCCTACCTTTGACATTACTTTCCATTTACATCAATTCTTTGATCCAAACAAGCCTAATGGAAGAGACATGGGATATCTTCAAATGTGAACCAAATAACAGGATTCTTAATTTGTAATTAAAGCAACTTTTCCACAGAGAGAAGCTAATGGGCATGAGAGGATTCATATAAAGAGAAGAACAAAACGTAGTGTTGGCTATTCAATTTTCGGTAGATGAGGCACACCAATGGTGTGAGTGAAGTAGATCTATGGGTAGGCCTTAGATTTGTCACTCATAATTCATGAAGGATAAAAGAGTTTTTGTTAATCCAAAAACAAAGAAGGATGGAATGAAAGTGAAGACAACACAAAGATGGGAGGTCACGGGTCCGATCCTTCCATTGTATCCTTAGGCTATTAGTGCATGCCCCTTTAAGTAAAAAAAAGATAGAGATGAGTTGTTGTCGTCGCATCCTCTCTGTTGCTTCTCCCCACCACTGCTATCGTCGCAAGAAATGAAAGTGATAGGAGGCGTGGTGTATGCATGCTGAGATTGAGAAGTGGAGAGGTGTGAGGATCCACACAAAAATGATGGTAGTGGTAGAGAGGAGAGAAAGTGATGGGGAAAGGGTAATTTAGCCCAAAAAGGTTCAATCTTGGGATTGATTTTTCAATACCAGAGGGCTAGTGGCATTGGCCGAATCTCGTGAAAGTGGTATTGTTGCAGTCCTAGGATTGTGAAGATCACTCACCATACATCACAAAATGGGCAATGACAGTACCAATCATTTCAATGCTTTATATCAACTAGGGCCTAAGAACTAGTCACTGAACCGGTTTGAGCAGTAGGTCTAACTTCACTAAGTCAAACTTGGGTTAACTCGAGGTCATATGATGATTAAAATATATAATTTAAATAAAATACATAGAAATATTCATATTTAACTATAAGAAAATTAGTGGTAAGGTTTAAATCTGACCCATAACTTTTAACTCAAGGTTAATGTTGTCTTTTATTTTTTTTTTTGAAAGGTTGTCAGAGAGGTGTCAAAATTGAATAATATTTCCCCTTATCATTTGAAATGTCAATAGTCAACGTTGTTTTGTTAACAAGGTGGGATGATGTTACTATGTTTTAAAACTCTGGGGATAACATTAAAAAAAATAAAGAAAAAAATAGATGGTGCGCACCCAAAGGGAAAGATCCTAAGAACCCACAGCCAATCTTAAATATACGCACCCCAAGAACGCTAAACAAAGGTTGATGATCCACTTGAACCCTTGAACACAGAAGAACAAGGACACAAAGTGTTGGAAGATGCCACAAGGATGATCAAGCCTTGATAAGTCTGTTAGTTCAATCAAGAACCCTAGAGAGAAATCCACTCTCAGGTTTAAAGTTGCAAGAATGCAATTCTTTAACTCAATAACATAATCTGATAATCTGCTCTCAAGAATGAGTAGTACAATGTTTTTATAGAGATTTCATTCTGAAATCCTATCTTAAAAAAAGGATAAAATTCAATCTAAAAATCTAAAAAGATAATTTCAAACTTTGAAACTGATAAATATCCTAAAATCTAGGGATAAGGATATTCAAAAGAATATCTTTTATCCAATCCTATCTAATTCAAATTACAAATTTCGCATAAAAGAAATAAACTAAAGATAATAAGCAACTTAGGCCCAAAAGGTGATTATTTAGGCCCAAATGAGGCCTTTTATGTATAGCCCATGGTCTAAGCCCTTTAATTTGAAGCCTCCAGGCCCAAAATATGATCTACATGTCCATTTTCAACCCAAATCACATTAATGACGTCCATGGAGTCTTCTTTCTCATTTGTTGCTACAAATACCATTTTCTTTATTGAAACCTCTTGCACATGCCCATTCAATGCTTCCTTCAATCTTTTGGCTCTTGCCATTGCAATTGGTTCACTTGGAATTTCAAAAGGCTTATTTGAATTTGATGCGCCGTGTTGGATTGTATCATTCTCTCTCTCCTCAAAGAGATTTGTCCTTGAATCTTCAGCAAGTAAAGAAAATAAGATTCCTATGCTTCTTGAGGAAAAACATTTATCAGGTGGCTTCTTAGGAAACAAGTCCAAGAAAACCTGCAACAGACTAGAATCACAATGAAAAGAATGATTATCATCATTAATTAGCAAGGAACTATCCTTGTGATAATTCTGAATTTCGCTTTTCTCACAACTCTTTTCATACTTGTTTTCACTATATTCAAAGCTCTCTCTTTTAGTCTCTTTATTTTGAGAACACTCTATACTCTCAATATCCTTTTCTCCTTCAAACAGAGCTTTTCTCTCTACAACAAACTCACAAAACTCACTCCAACTTATATTTTCACTTTTCTTTTCATCTTTTAAGGGATCTTCTTCAACCACATTATTAGTTGTTGGAATAATGATTTCTTCCTCTATACATTTTTCTGCATAATTTTGAGCATTCAATTCTTCTTTAACCACAAGATCAGTACTTGGAATAAGGACATCTTCTATAGGTTTCCCCTCATGATTTGAAGATTTACTTCTTCCTCCTCCTTGATTGTATCTATAATAGGGGCAGCGAGAATCACGGGGTCAATCTCCTTTGAATTTGATCTATCTTTTGAAACTTTCTCTTGCTTGATTTTGCATTCATGCTCAGCAACTAGAGGAACCAAATCTCTAATATCCATAAAGCTCCACCACTTTGCGAAATTGGCTATTTTAGGATTAAACCCACGTACAAAATGATCCTCAATGGCCCTTGGAGTTTCCTTCACACGAGCTCTTATCATAGCTAACTCCAACTCTTGAAAATATACATCAACACACATGGATCCTTGTTTCAACTATTTCAACTCTCTTTTGAAGTTTTGTTTTGACTTGGATTTATTTTTTGACATCCATTGTTCCGCATCATCAGCCATTCTTTGAAGCACTTGTAGTAAAACTTGGAGATCCTTCAGAAGTACCTTTTCACCATACATATTGTACCCTTTTTTTCAATCTTTAAATTCCTCTTGAGGCTCTTTAAAGAACTAAGCCATTTAGAAAATCAAGACTGACATAAAGATTGTTCAAGAAAATCAAGAATGACCCGAAGATTGTTCAAGAAACCAAGAATTGACAAACAATTGTTCAAGAAACCAAGAATTGACAAAAGATTGTTCAAGAAACCAAGAATAACCCAAAGATAGTTAGGAATGAAACAAAGAATATTCAAGAATGACAAAAGATTGTTAAAAAAAATCAAGATTGACACAAGATTTTTCAAGAATGACACAAGATAATATTTTTGATTTTTTCTTATCTTCAAAATAAAAAGAATAAAACAAAATCTACCCACAAACAAAAACACAAGGACACAAACTGAACCCAGAAAATCCAGAAAACACGCTCAATTTGAAACGGATAAAACTAGACCAAGAAATCTCGGATTGAAACGGTTCCAAAATGAGCAGAAAGATGAGATTCTGAACAATGAAAAAAACCTATTAAACGTTGAAAAACACAAAGGGAAAGTAGACGAATAGATGGAAAGAAATTGAAAAACGACTGGAAAAAATAGACGCAAGAAACCACAAAAATAATGAATGAAATTTAAACTGAAAGAATAGAAAGATAAAACTTGAGTTTATAACAGAAGCTCTGATACCAAATGGTTCGAACCCAAAGGGAAAGATCCCAAGAACCCACAGCCAATCTTAAATATACACACCCCAAGAATGCTAAACAAAGGTTGATGATCCACTTGAACCCTTGAACACAGAAGAACAAGGACACAAAGTGTTGGAAGATGCCACAAGGATGATCAAGCCTTGATAAGTCTGTTAGTTCAATCAAGAACCCTAGAGAGAAATCCACTCTCAGGTTTAAAGTTGCAAGAATGCAATTCTTTAACTCAATAACATAATCTGATAATCTGCTCTCAAGAATGAGTAGTACAATGTTTTTATAGAGATTTCATTCTGAAATCCTATCTTAAAAAAGGATAAAATTCAATCTAAAAATCTAAAAAGATAAATTCAAACTTTGAAACTAATAAATATCCTAAAATCTAGGGATAAGGATATTCAAAAGAATATCTTTTATCCAATCCTATCTAATTCAAATTACAAATTTCGCATAAAAGAAATAAAAAGATAATAAGCAACTTAGGCCCAAAAGGTGATTATTTAGGCCCAAATGAGGCCTTCTATGTATAGCCCATGGTCCAAGCCCTTTAATTTGAAGCCTCCAGGGCCAAAATATGATCTACATGTCCATTTTCAGCCCAAATCACATTAATGATGTCCTTGGAGTCTTCTTTCTCATTTGTTGCTACAAATACCATTTTCTTTATTGAAACCTCTTGCACATGCCCATTCAATGCTTCCTTCAATCTTTTGGCTCTTGCCCTTGAAATTGGTTCACTTGGAATTTCAAAAGGCTTATTTGAATTTGATGCACCCTGTTGGATAGCATCACATTGAACGCAAAAAAAGAAAAAGAAAAATTGGGTTAATATTGCTAGAGCAAAAATTTTTAGAGTAAATTTGTAGATTAACCCAAAAAATTCAATAAAATAAGGCATTAATTGAAAAAAAATGCATAATATATTACTCATTATGAATATTATGTGGATGTCAATATCTGCCAATAATCCCCCATGATCTCATATATCCCCATAGTATTCCTATAATCATGGAACCCTAATATTGTAAATCTATACATGTAAATAAAAGTATCCCTTATGCATTTTGTTCTTGATGTAGTGAATAAGAACAACTCTCTCTTGTTCTCTTAATTCCCTTATTTGTTCTTTTTTTCCTTTAATTTGATAACATTACTCAAAATATTATTAATTCACCACTATAATTGGTTTTCTCTAATTCCCTTATGTGCTTTGGATCCTCTTCTGAGTTGGGCTTAGGCTCATTAAAGAGCTTTCTCATCCTCATTCTTAGAGAAAGTTTCTACCATACCTTATCTAGTTCTACACTCTCACCCTAGCTCATTGATATCTTATACTGTAGACAAATCTCAGTTATAGTTGGACTGCTAAAGGATACCTGTCTAGCAGGTCGAGTCACTTCTATACTATTCTTACTCATCCTTCCTGCTAATAAGACTCAACCATTCATATGCAACAACATGCCAAACAAGTCCAATACAAACACTTCACATTACATAGGCAAATCAAGAGTACAACAGTTTATCTAGCTAGAACTACGCCTTGATACCAACAAATGTAACACCTCTTTTTTATAACTTTATTACTCAATAGAGATCTTAAATTACCCACTTGAGAGCCATTAAATGAACTAGAATTAGATAACTAAGTGACATTCAAAAATTCTCAAAATAGCCACTATTCACTTGGTAGCTTAAAAATTTTGGCCAACTTTGAAAATTTATAACTAATTCTAGAAAAATCCCAAAAAGTGGTTTAAGTCTGTAATGAAAGTTTATTCAATTTCTTATGGGGGAAAGAAATACTCATTTGAGCAAGTTAAAGCTCAAATATCCCCTTAAATCATGTAGAATTTTACTATTCATTTGGTCACCTAAAATAGGACTTCGCTGAGGCGAACTCTGCTACTGTACGCTTTTCAGGTTTTTGGCCGAACTTATAAAATGCATAACTTTTTGTATAGACATCCAAAACTAACAAACTATAGCTCATTTTAAAGCTTATACCATGAAATACTTGACTGGAAAATTTCTTGGCATTTAGAGCTCATTTTCTAATTTTTGGTCCAATTATGCAATTTGTGAGGGTTGTTGGACCCTTTTATGTGATTTTGCAAGCTCATCTCTTTCTCTTTCATGCTTACCACTTGGCTTTCAACTATACTAGCACCATGGAATACATTCAACATGCTTGGCATATTTTTACATTGCTGAAAACTTAATTGCCATAAAATATCATGTTATCATACAATTATTTAATGAACACATGTACAATATGCTATGCACAACAAGTGCAATCTTGGCTATCTTCATGGAAACCACCCATGTAACATCCCACAATTTATATACTAGAAATTAGAGGCTAAATGAGAGAATAAGGGCTAGTTAAAGAGTAGTTGAGTTTAAGAAACCTTGAGGAAGAGCTCAAGTGCCTGTTAGTCAAGAAAGAGCAAAATGGTGATTATGTTAGGGGCATTTTGGTAATTTTGACCAAAAATGTCAAAAATTGCCCAAGGAACAGAAATGTGCAAAATATTATTCTAAAGCGTATTTGAGACTAGTTTGAGGTTAAAAGAGTAGGTATAAACTCAAATTGAATTTTCAGTAATTAATCATATTTGGCCTATTAAGGGTATTTAAGCCATATATAATTATTTAAAATAGCAAAAGGCCTCAGATAATTATGTGAAATTGGGGAAAAATAGCTTGAGGATTATGGTAGTTTATAAAATTATTTCCAGGCTCGTTCAAAGTAGATTTCCTTGAAGAAGATAAAAAGAGCAGTTAAGCCTATGAATGAGAAAATAAAGGAAATTTCCAAAAAGGCATTTCACGAAAGAGTTTAAGGATAAGAAAATTATGATAAATACCTCTTGAATTATGGGAAATTCCTATGAGGATAGATGGTTGAGTGATCAGAGGATTCCCATAAAGAATTTCTAGAATATTTTGCTTAGCCTCTAAGTAATGGAAAATGAGGAGTTAAAGTAAATAATTATTTTGAGAGGCTTAGAGGTGTCCAAATGCCAGTATCAATACTCGATATGAAAGACCATAAAGAGGACGTATTTATAAAATAAAAGTTATTGATAAGAAGTTGCATTATCATATACCAGAGGAACCTGGAAGTTAAAGCTTTTGGCATAAGCTATAAGAACTTGCTCCCCAAGTTAAGAAGCTTACTAAGTAAGCCATGAGAGACTTAGAAAAAGGAAAGAGGGGGCCATTGCATTGATGAAAACATAGAAGGAAGGGAGAGAAAGAGGAGCTTGGGCAGGAGGAAGAAAAAGGGAAGAGAGCAAGTGCAATCCAACCAGAACTTGAGGTAAGGATCTGTTTCTAGTACAAATTCTTCATATTCTTCAATCCCATGGCCTCTAGCCTTTGTCTAATCAGTTTGTTTTCTTCTGATTCAGTGTATTTCTAGAGAGAGAAGCTGCAGCCTAAAGAGGTTCAAGAGAGAGAAAGTAGTCCCAAGCTTGAATTGGATAAGGTAAGTCCCAAAACCCGTCTCTACTACTGCTAGGGAGCTTCCTGGTAGTTAGATTATATTTGTTTTGGTCTTTTTGAGATTTTTGGATTTGTGAACCCTTTTAAAAGGGGTTGCTAGCCAAAAATTTGTAGGGCTAAAGGGAGAGGATTTTGATGCTATATATCAATTGGGAAGCTCACTGGAAGCTTAGTAACTCACTCATTTTGGAAAGTTAGAATTTAAAGAGTTTCAAGTGAGAGCTAAGTTGAAATGCACTCTTTTGGTTAAGCAATAATAAGATTGTATTATGGTATTGTAGGCGTTCAAATTGTCAAAGAGTCCTACGAAGCTCGGGGAAGTAAAGGATCAGAGTTAAGCTAAGAGTAGCAGGTAGTAATTTACTAACTCTTGCATTTGCATTGCATCTGATTGTTGTTGTGATTGTATGCCATGATTGTTTAGTTGGTTCAGTTATGTGATGTGGAGCATGTAAATCCTTGCTATATTGTGCATTGGGTATATGCTATTTCAGCTCAGTTCAGCTTAGTCGCATGTAGTAAGGTATGCTCATAGTTGTGGCTTGTTAGCTCATATAGTGATCATGCATGTTTATGTGACTATTACTAAAATTAGCTACTAGGATTTCCATGAAATCTCATCCTCCCTGAAATAACAACCCTTCAAGTGAAAGCTCAAATCGAGGCAAAGGAAAGGAAATAGAAAGCTGAAGGTAGAAGGGAGAAGTAGTTTTTATGTTTAAATCTATGCATTTTGATAATTGAACCTCAAGTTTGTAAAGTATGAGCTAGGCCCAAGTTGTAGGCTTGCTTATGTTCAATGTGGATGATGATATGTATGTGGATTATGTTGCTGTTTAAATTAGTGTATCTATCTGTTTCTAATTTCTGTTGTTATGATAATGTGCTTGGGTACTAGTTTTGTTGTGCTGAGCCAAGAGTTGGCCGCTACGAAACGCTCCAGAGAGGAACTCCTCTCAGGATTTGAGAGAGTTCGCCACAGCTAAGGCCGTAGTTGGCTGTGGTGAAGTGCCCCTGAGAAGGATTTCTCAGCATATTCGAGGCGTTCACTGTGATGAAGGTAAACGATGGTTGCAGCAAAAGGAGCTTGAAAGGTTTGGTCATGGCTCTGGGGTAGTTGGCAGCGGTGAAACCCTCTGAAATCCCAATTCTAAGTTAATTTATGAAGTGAAATTTATGTCATTCCAATGTGTTCTTCAGGCATGAATTGATCGAATGAGAACCCTAAGTCCTAAAGAGAAGGAAATTGATTATAATTAGATAAGTATCACCACTTGGCCTCAAATTATAATAAAGATCATCATATCTTCCAAAGTAACTAGAGTTCATAACTGGATAAGAAAGGGAAGATTTAAAAATGGAGCCCAATTCTTAGAGTACGAGTGGGTTATTGATGAGAAACTCAAGTATTAGCTAATTATAATCGAAGGGGCTTAAGGGTAAGAGTAAGAGACGTTACACCTACCTTTACTCTTGTATCTCCTTGCCTTTGCTTCTTGAACTTGTACCTATGGTTTTGTTGGAAATTGTGCCCTAGGGCCAATCATTGTACTTTGAGTATATTTTAATTAATGAATTGTTCATTTTTCATTATCATAATCTTTGCAAGTTTTTGTTATGATAAATTGTCCTTGGATAAATCATAAGGATTATCCTAAATCTCTATGGCTAATCATCTGCATGGGAGAAAAGATGAAATAAGGCTATTATGACTTTGAAATGTATGAAGATACTAGTTAAAGTCATAGGCACTTGTAAGAGTATAATGAGCTGGACTGACCCGCTGTGAGATAGTTCCATAGATTCATCTCATGAGCTTATTTTACAAACAACTAGGTCACTATGCCCTTTGACTTGAGATCATGATGTATTCGTACATGAGAGTTGTTCAGCTTTAACCTAGTCAAAATTCACTTTTGATTGAGTGATGATAAAGGCTATATTTGGGCTTAGTGGATTCCATGCAGAGGAATGTGAATAGTCAAAATAGGATTTATCCCTCACATTAGTAAAAAGATATTTTTGGGCCCCTTGATAAGTAAGTCTGAGAAATGTATGGTCACACTGTGATGGAAAGGTAGTTCCATCTCTCTAGTCAGACTACTTAGGGATCAAGAAAGCAATGGTTAGGAATATGAGGATGACAATTTCCATGTCTCATCCTTGACCGGAATATCATGTGACAAAAGGGACATGATGTAGTTATATGATATTTGTATCAGTTTAAAGATCCTCATGTGAATTGGGTTGTTGTAATCTCTTGTTAGAGGCTGCTTGCGACTTGTAGGCTAGTATAGTCACTAACCCACTATCAACTTCATATGGGCCGCTTGCGACTTGAGGTAACCACCTTCCACTTATTATGCATGATTGGGACACGTTTGTGAGTGATTTTAAATTTAACATTATAATAAGATTATTATTTTCTAAATTTATTTCATAAAAGTTGACAATGCATTAAGAATTTTGAAGTCAAAGAGATTAGGATCTATAATAGCGATGCATGCAAATGCCTTCATGATATATATGTGCTTGTGATTCTATTGTGATATTGTGCATGAAATTATTGGTTGGGGAAAGTGTTGTTGGATATTAATGTGTTGATGGAAAATTGTGGATATGACATGATTGAGCTCTAGAAAAAGAGTGTTATAATGTTGGGAGAGGTGGATGTTGTCATGGATGGGAGGTTATTAAAGAGGAAACAAGGGGGTGACTTTTAGCATGCATAAAGAGGAAATAAGGATGGAGGACTTCTAGCTGTACACCGTATGATCCTAGCCCATTTTGCTATAAGGGTCCATTATGACATCTTGTTGATATTGAGGGGAGAACCCATGGTCTGGACTTGTGCTCTATGGATCTGGCCAGTCCACATCACTTGAACGGTTAGCTTTGTGAGTGGCTACCAATTACATGGGACAACACTAGCCTATGGGTTCAGTAAGAGGAAATAAGGTTGGGGGAGCTACAAGGGAAATTCAATGATTGAGAAAAGTGATCAAGATATTAATGATCCATGTGACCTTTGTAATTATTGTGATGTACTTATATTGATTATGACTTTGAGATAGATATAGATATCTTTTGAAATGTGAGTAGAGGTTATTGGTTTAATGGTTTGAAAATTCATTTATAAAATGATGCAATTAATTGACGTTATTGATGTATCTATTATGAAGAATAGATAGAGGTGATTATGTAAATTTCTTGGGAAAATGAGTATGATTTATGAATTTGCTTCATTTGCAATTAATTCTTTATCTCTCACCAGCACTCACGGGCATGCCTTTTGAGTTGGATTGCTAGTTGCTGAGACTTTTGTCTCCCTTTGTTGCTATTAACATTTTTAGGTGATGGTACCTAAGTTGAGACGACTAGGAAGGTTCTGGAGGTTGCTCATGGCTATTCCTAGTCTATAGCCTCCTCCTCTACCAATGTGTTGAATTGATGCATATTGCCACTGTAGGGTTCATATTTAAGTATACTCTGATATTTTAATATTTTATTATCATGTTACTTTGGGATGTTCTTTCTATAGAGTAGGCCAATTGCTTCTAGTATGAGATTATGATAATTATTTGTGAAATCATGGAGTTGAGTGGACATTTTACCATATGAGATAAATTGTATTCATGTTACTAAATTATGAAAGTTGAGTTGGAGGGGAAACATGAATATGGTTTTCTTTTGAAGGTTAAAGTCTATTAGTATAAGATGGATTTTTATAGCATGAGTTGAAAAGAAGTTGACATAGTAAATTCTTATTATCCATTATAGCTCTTAAACATTGAGACTTATCATTTTCTATCATGGATAAATATATTTTAAAAGGAGATTGGATTCACATAACCATGATAAATGCTTTGAAGATTTACTTTGTTTATCAATCCTATTTAACTTACATTTGAAGTAAAACCTTATATAAATATAATTAGTTATATCAATGTTATTTTGGGAGTTAAGCAACCGGTTTAAGATAAACCACTATTACAGTGCTCTTGCTTCTACCCTACACAATTTTGTATTTTAAACTTGATGGGAGCATCAAAATACCCAAAATCATACTCCTTCCCTCCCTTAACCTTAGCTGAATGAAAATGCATAGAAATTGGAGGAAATGAAATTTTCAACATCTCTTTGCCTAAACATGCACAATCTCACTCCTAGACCAATTCACACTCATTCAATAACTTAAAAACATTCATTCTCATGCATCATGAAATCTGGTCAGTAGCTAGGGGAAAGGTTTCATTCCAACAACTCAAGACAAGCTCAACTCATCTCAATCAAAGTATCCACATGCAGCAAATCATTCATTGGACTGATTTATAACACTTGCTATGGGAAATTATTGCTTTCCATCATTTTCTCCTTCAAGCCCTATTTCAAGACATCTCTTGAAAACTCTTGAATCTCAAGCTTAGGGAGAAAACTAAACCGATTAAAGAGAAGAACATGACTCATAGATGAAATCCTATAAAAGAATCAAATTTAAAAACAACTATTACCTTGAGATTTTGGTTTATTTCCTCTTCTTCTTCTTGCCTTATGCTCTCCCACGCCTTCTCTATCTTTCTCTCTTGGTCAGCCATGAAAATGGGCAAGAATGAGGGTAGAGAAGACTTAAAAATCTAACCAAAGAGAATTTAAGTGAGTGTGGGGCCCACTTGCACTGCCAGAGTAATTTTACATTGATAAAATCTACTACTTTGGCCAAATATCTAATCTTTATTCCTCATATTTAATAAGAGAGTGACAAGTGGCTCACTCTAGTCCCCACAATTTTACTTTTCTAAAAATACCCTTACTTTATCTGATTTTCAGCTATTGGAAATACTTTTCGAGAATTTTCTAATCACTAAGGCCATATCAGGCCCTTAAAAGTTCTCATAATTGATAAGCTTATTGATTAATACCAATATTTACATAGTTTTCCTACCTATATTTGGGCATTCTGTAACACTTTTATCTTGTTTTGCATGCATTTATGCCTCTTTTGTCTATATCAATCCATGCATTGCAAATTTACTAAAACAAAAGGAAAAAGATGTGAAATATCTCATTCAACTGTACATGCCTTTGAATTTCAGTGTTTGATGCTTTAACAAGGCTCTTTACTTCTATTGCAGGCATTTGGAAGAGATTTTTAAGCCCAAGGATGAGTTTTGAAGGAGCTACAATTTGTTGAAAGGAAGGAATGCAAGTAGGAGGTGCCACTGTGCCTTTTGAGTCGTGACTATACCTAATAGGTCACGACTTGGAGGTAATCCCAGAGGCTGTGTTGATCTATTAGGTCACGACTAAAAATATTAATGTCACGACATACACATGTTTAAGTTGTGACCTATTGAATGTGTGGTCGCAACCTCATAGAGTGAAAATGCAGCTATGTGTTTTGGATTAGGTTAGCAGCCTCCTATACCTAACAGCAACCACCACGAAACCAGGGAGTCCATTCTGCAGATTTGCAAAACTTGGAGCCAGCCACTTTCTTTCTAAAGCAACCATCAAGTTCCATCCATTCCCTTTCATTTCTACACCATTTTCCACCATTCCAAACCCATCATCCACTTCCAACACTCCTTCCTTCACATTTCCAGCCCCATCTTCACTCCTCTATTGGCAGAAAGTACCTGTGGTTGCAGCTATATTTCTAGAGCTATGAGAGGCTAAAATCTTAGCCTCTTGGTGATCGAGAACAAGGCCTAAGCTCTTGGATTCATTGGGGGAGTATTTCTAGTCTAATCTTATGTTTGAATACTTGTAGAGATCACTAGATTTAGGGATTTCCACTGCTATGTAAAATGTGATTACAGATTTGTAATCTTTTGATAAGACTATGTATTTGAATTGGATGCTATTTCATGGTGATTTATATTGTTGAAATAATGTTTTGATGATGACAAATATGTTTTTAAAATTATGTTAAAATTCAATATTTTCACAAACACTTTCTGTGATTTTTGAGTTTTAGTGAAAGTGTTGAGAATACTCGAGTGATGAGGATCAACACTCGAGTACCAGTATGCAAAATATGCTTTCAAAACTCAACACTCTCAAGAGAACTCAAATTCTGATGGAAGTATTGACAACACTCGAGTACTGAGTGTCAATAATCGAGTATCGAGTGTTGAAACAAGGTTCATAAATCCAAAATTCTCATCAGAACTCAAGTTTTAGAGAAAATATTGACAATAGTCGATTATTGAGTGACAATACTCGAGTATCGAGTGCCAAAACAGCTTTCAGAAAACCAATACTTTCCATGGAACTCAAGTTTTAGTGAAAGTATTGTCAACACTCAAGTACTGATACACAATACTCAAGTATCGAGATTTAAAACTCCTTTTAAACCAGAACATTTTCAACCAAGACTCGAGTTATTTTGAAAGTATTGTCAAAACTTGAGTCATGTGGATAGAACTCGAGTATTGAGCTCAGAAAATCTTTTGAATTACAATACTTCTTTGAAAACTTGAAGTATTAGCAAAAGTGTTGCTAATACTCGAGTATTGAGTGATAAAACTCGAGTATCGAGTTGAGAAAACCTTTTCGAACTTCAGTACTTCTTTGAAAACTTGAAGTATCAACAAAATTGTTGCTGATACTTCAAGTATCAAGCCTGAAATTTGTCTTTAGGCTGAATACAGTAAAGAAAACTCGATGAGCAATGGAAGTGTTGATTTCAAATATTTATAACTTGAGTATTAGAGCATAAAACTCAAGTATCGAAGTGCTTGTAAAGTTTTGCTTGACAGAAACACATGCAAACTCGAGTTTTATTGTCTAACACTCAAGTATTGACAAAACTTTTGTTAGAACTCAAGAAGCATTGAAAGTATTTTCACAAATTGACTCACAGACACTCGAGTAATGAGAATACTTCCAAGCTTTATCCTCAAACTCGAGTAACAACAAAAGTATTCTGAATTCTTCACTGTTATTTCTCACAAACACTCAAGTACTCTTTTTACTGATATTAATTCAGAAAGTCAGAACTTTTCATTATTCTCAAACCTTTTCTTCTTTATGCTTCATTTATTTGAATCCCATCTTCTCTCATAAATGCTCATTTATTTTAATGATTAACAGATTATGGAACGTCTGATTGTTTAACCGGAAAAGCATTCAACGGATAAAAACTCAGGAGACGACCATACTTCGTGTCAGAAGCATTTAATGCAGGAAGTTGAACGAAGAAGATGAGAGTAACGGAAACGAAATTATTTCTAACGGAAATTTATTACTTCCCAACAATAAATAGGGATGCATTCAAGACGATAGATGTAGAGAACACAATTACTGAAATTCTTCATTTATTGTTCCTCATCTACCTCCTCTGTTATCATTCTCACGATCATAAATTCTTCAGTGCTTAGAATTCAATTCTCAAAAAGGAGAATATTCTTATTCAAATCTTGATTCTGTGAGAGTAGGTCAAGAATAGAGAATCTTAAGTGTAAGGGACACGAGCAAAAGTGTCAGTGTGCTGTATTGAGTTAGGAAGGGGGAGAGTCTTTCTTTCATTACTAGTGTAAAAGTTATTGATAGTGAATTTGAAAAGCTCAGAGGATTCTGAGAACTGGACGTAGGTCAAGTGGACCGAACCAGTATAAATCTCTGTGTTCATTATTCTTCTCTCTCTGTTTTATTTTCGAAAGTTGCGAAAAATTTATTTAGACCAATTCACCCCCTGGTCAAATCCTATCCTAACACACACACACATATATATTTCAGATTTGATTCCTTATGTTCATCTAATTGTCAATGATTGTTGGTGGTTATTTATTCATTTGGATTCTATGGTTGTGATTGCAATCCATTAAGGACATGAGCATTATTCATTCATTTGTACTTTGAGTGGTCTTTAACAATGTTTTAAGAAGTGTTAATTAACTTGGATTCGAGTGAGTTTTCATTAATTATATTATTGGACCTAAGAGATTGCTTGGGGTTCTTCAATTAGACTCAAAGAGACTAAACTCCCATTTCAAAGTAAGAGCAATGAAAGCTGAGTTTCTATTACTAAGAGCCTATCTTATCGCATATCACCTTTAATCCAAAACATTCCTTCATTAGTTGAAAATACCAAAAAAGATTTACTTCCTAATTTTCTCTGTTATGCATAACAGTTATTTTTAAAAATTAAAATGCCCCTTTTTATACCCAGTTCAACATATTCTTAATTTCTAGTTTAGACTAGGATAATCAATAAATTGCTCTTTGAGAGGAACATTATGTTATCTATTATATTACATTATTTTGGTGAAATCATCTTGTATCGAACCGGAAGGCAACATCCAATCACTTATTAGGGTATTTTTCTTTCCTCAAAACTCATTTTGAAAATGACATTAATTAATTTTCTTCCAAAAACCCTAGTTAGGCGATTTCCAACCTTTCGTATTGTTATTTCAGCAAACTGTTTCTAACTTTCTGTTGGAAACAATTTTATAAATTAGGGCACTCAAAAAACTATTTCTAGCCACTTTAACATTACATTTTTGAAGCCTCTGGACAATTTAAATAATAATATTTGGTTAAAAAATCATTAAATAGCTAAAATATTAATTAATGTAAAAAAACTTTTTATAGAGGAATTTTTGTCCATTTAACCTTATCTGAGTTTCAATTACTGATAAGTGACTTTTTCTCTACTTTCTGATGCCCAGGGTCACTTTTTGATATTTTGGTCAAAATTACCAAAATTCCCTTGACATTTTTCAAAATGACTATTTTAGCCTTACGTTTTCTTTGCCCGTAGAATGGCACCTTTGACATCTCTTTTGCTTCTATTCACTCTTCGGACCCTTTATTACTTTGTAACCCCTCTTTTCTTCGACTACAGAAAATTGAGGATATTACAAAACAAAATTATGTTTATGGAGGGAACAAATAGATTTAGTGCCTTTATCTTTTTTTTATATGAGAGGCATTTTTGTAATAGCAACAAAATTCTAAAAAACAAATTCGTACCATCTCTCTAATTTGTCCTTTTACTTATTCTTAAGACGAATTTGGGTTTGTGGAATTCAAGAGGTATGCATTTTGGATTTTCCCAACCGGATATTCTAATCCCCAATATTACATTTTTTTTTATCTAAACTGAATAATTAATTCCACTGCCCAAACAATCATCAAGACGACAGTTATTGAATCCAAAAGGCGAATCAATAAGCGTAGAAGATGAATAGTACACAAGCAAAGGCTTTGAGTTTTTTAAAGTAAACATGTTTAAAAGTGATTAAATCATGATCATGATGGTTAGGAAGAGTATATGTAAGGAAGAAAAAAATTAACTTATTTCAATATTGAAATAAGAAACACAATTTAACAATTGATAGAAAAGTCAAAGACATATGACACATCTATAACAAGAAATATAGGTACTACAAATAAAGACCTTACGTGGGATAAAAAATATTCTATAAATTAAAGCTACATCATATATATAGAAATGTGAAAGTACATTATACTTTTATTAGATAATTGTGCTGATAGTATGCTATAAAATTATAGAAAAAGATGGCAAGAGAAAAGAAGAGGATTAAAGAGTAAAAGAGAGTTGTTTTTATTCACCATATGTATTACAAATTACACAAGGGATGCTTTCTATTTATAGACATAGCTTTATAATATTATGATAAATCAATTATATAATTATATGAGATAATAAAGGGAAATAGGAAATCATTATGATTGGGTAGATAATAACATTTACGTAATATTCATAACACTTGTATAATTTTTTAAAATATAGGCCATTTTTTTTCCTGAAAATTGGTGAAAAATCCCCTATTGAATAATTAATTGGAGAATGAGACATGTACAGTTACATATGTGAAAGTTCAATTGCACATAATATGAAAGCTCAGTTACACACAAATAAAATATCCTATTTTATAACTAATTTTTCAATGAAGATTTTTTCCCAGTTTTTTATGGTATTTTTCAGAACTTGTTTAAAAACAATTCAACAAACAAGCAGGCCCATGGGAACATAGAATTCTCGTCTCATCGCTTGCCAACCACGCCCAAAATTTTCACTCATTTTCAAAAATCGCCAAAGGTTGGCACGAGGATCAGTTTAGGAGCTTCTTAGAAATTCTAAAGCTTCGTTTCCTGGCAAACAAACAAGGAATCAAATGGTAAGCTACCTCTCTCTGGTTGATTTTGTCCCACTCTCAATTTCTTCTTTGCATCTTTCTCCTTTCCTAACAACTCTAGATGTCAGTCCGTCACTCTGCACACCAACCTCGGCGACATCAAGTGCGAGATCTTCTGCGACGAGGTCCCCAAGGCTTCCGAGGTTAGTTGGTGAACGAAAACTATTGAACAATATCTTTGTGTAATGAAGACTAAACTTTTGGTGTTAATTTTATTTCCCCTTTTGTTTCCTCTTCTTTTCATATGACAGCGAAAAGGAATTCTGCATCGTTTTTCGGTTTCAATATATTTTTTGTGGGGTTTGTTGTTAATTTCTTTGGTTTGACTATGCACTTTACGCGTGAGAGTCGTTCCCTTCGAGTGAAATTCATATTTCTGTTCTTGAAGCTGATTATTGACTATCAGAGTCTGTGGGGTTAGTGTAGTATCAATTAGGAAGCATCTTATGTCATTTGAATAGTATCAATTATTATCTAGCTTATTTGGATTCTTCAGACTCCAGTCGAACGAAATTGTAAACCGAATATAGGCAATATATCATCTCTCAAGATAACGGTGCCTTTGACGGTATATTTTGTTGGAGATACCAAAAAGTTTCTGGACGTTTTGACTTCTGTTACAGATTAGTCGTATCCAATTCTATTTGGGGATCGTCAGTGCTTGATTTGATTTCTTGGGGATAAAAGCTATGACCAAGTTGATGGAGTTCATGTGTTTTGCTTTTTATCTTTTGTTCTTTCACTTGTGTAGTATTCTTTAGTTCACCATCAGTTGTTTCTTCTAATTTAAAGCGTTTCAACTACTGCTTCATGTCATGTGGTTTGAGCTTGAGATCTCATTTTGCATTTATTCATTATTTTCGTCCTTGGATAAACAAAAATGAATATGATGATTCTGTACTCTTCAATCTTGTGCAGAACATCAGTTAAGTGATTGATATTTTAATCTATCTCTTGCATGGTTCTATCCATAGGCACAGTAATTAATGATTTTCATTTGATGTATTTCAATCCAGAATTTTTTAGCACTATGTGCAAGTGGTTATTATGATGGGACAATTTTTCACCGCAACATCAAAGGTTTTATGATACAAGGTGGAGATCCAACTGGTACTGGCAAAGGGGGCACCAGTATATGGGGCAAAAAGTTTAACGATGAGATTAGAGAATCTCTCAAGGTCAGTCCACTTATCTCACAAATTACCCTGTGGCCCCCTTATCAGTTTAATGTCTTCTTTTAGCCTCATATCTGGCATAATCTTGTAAAAATAAATCGAGGGATAAGAGAGAAGGAAGAAAGAAACGAATCTGCATATTTTTGTCTGGATCATACATATGATTTTAAAGTGTGGAGTATGATATAGTACGTTAAGTACAATGTGAAGCTAAAGGAAGCCCAGAGCATTGTAATACTAACCTATCGCAGTTACAGTTTTAAGCTTGTTAACTTACGGAAACTCCTTTTTTGTTTTGTAAATAATGCCTCATTATCTTTTATACCATTCACCAATGACCATAATTAAGATTGTATGTTGGTGTCTTGGTGATTTTCTTTATTGGCCTTTATTTTCATTTTGCCCCTTTTTTGCTTTTTATTTTTTTCCCTTTATCTGGTTGGGTTTTCTTGGGCTTTTTTTTTTTTACTGTTGCTTGGTAATTAGAGTTTCATTTATTAGGATGTGTTAGATTAGATGACCATTTGGCTAGGAAATCTCCACACTCTATACCTAATTCCTATCAATAATATGACTTGTTTAGCTGAGATTATACATGGTATTAGAGGAGCCACCCATGGCTGACCTTTCTTCCATTTGACATAGAGGCCACGTTATTTCATCAATCATGAATCTTTTTTCTCTTTCTCATCCCATTATCTCAGCTCTCTTTTAAAGTTGGCAGCCACTTGATCTATACAAGATACACAAATGGTCTTGATTGCTGATGTTGCTTACTTCCATTAGCTGAAAGAGAGGAACAAAGGATTTATTAATTACTCCTTAAGGCTAGTTTTGTAGAGGTTAGAAGCAGAATTACGAGTCTGGATACTTTGCTTTCCCATGGAGAAGTATTGTTTATAGTCAAGGGAGAGGGAAAGAGAAAATCTTAAGCACTTCTAACATGCAGTGGAGATTTCTGACTGCTCTGCTCTAGTGAAGCTTCCAAGCAAGGGATTAGGGGAAGAAACTAGGGCAGGCCTTGGTGCGATCACTGCAATGAGTCTGGGCTCTCTATGTCAGGTGCTGTGAATTGCTTGGAAAGTCTAGTAACCTTCAAGGGAGGCTCAGAGACAAGAAGTACTCAATTATTTTGTAACTGTGAAGACCAAACACAAATTGACAATCCCTCAATCAGTGAAAACTAGTTGTTACAGCATATGATTGCCATCTAAACTTAGATTGACAAAGTGGTAAGAACAAAACTCATTGCTCATACAAGTATTTTTTTTCCAATGCTTTTAACACAAGTTCAGCAAGGTCCTGTGCATTCTATTCCATGTAATTTATAGTCGTCAGCTGCAAAAGTTATCTGTGATTCTCTCATAATAGTTGCTGGAGTTTCTACTGTGAAATTGAATTATTCTCTTGGCACAAAGGGTTCTTCTAGTTCCCCAGTTGACATGCAATCTGCTTTCAATAAGCAAGCTCTCTGTGGAATTGAATTGTGCTACTTATTTGTTCTTTAGTAGCTGCAAATGCCAAGTCTTGGTGCTGGGTAGGAAGATTGGTGGTGTTGAGGAGTGTTTGGGCCTCTTTTCTTATTGGAGGAAAGATTCAAAATAATTCAGTTGCTCTTTCTATAAGGACCAATGTTGGTGGTGAAATGATTTTAGATTATCATTTAGGATATCCCAATTTTGAATAACTCAGGAATATATGTACACATTTAGCAGCAACATAGCATTAGTGGGGTCAGCTATATGAATCTCATGACACCATTGAGCTGGATGAAAAACTAAATCCTTGGCTAGACTAACAAGAGGTCTTGTTCAATAATCTCATTTAACATTCTCTTGGGTCTTCCTCTACCTTTTTTAACAGGAATCTAGACAACATGATCTACCTTCCTTACTGGTGCATTCATTGGCCTTCTCTATATATGTCCAAACCACCTTAAATGATTTTCTACCATTTTTTCTTCAATAGGTGCCATTTCGAGCCTTCCTCGTATAAGTTCATTATGAATCTTATCTTTCCTTGTATGATCACACATTCATCTCAATATTTTCATTTCAACTATCTCTACTGTAGTCCCTTTAAAACTTTACATTCACTACCACGAAGCATTGTTGATCGAATAGCAGTACAATAAAACTTCCCTTGTACTTTATTAGGTGCTTTTCTATCACATATAACCCCGGTTGTATTTCTCCATTTAAACCACCTAGCTTGAATTCCATGAATTCCAAGTTAACTTGTACAATCAGACGAGTTTAAGATTAGGCAAATGTATTAACTCATGAGTAAAGATGGTTTGTAGTAAACATGTGTAAATTACAAGTTTTTGAGTTCAGTGAGACAATCAATTGGATTTTATTTTTATGGTTTGTAATAGTTGAATTTCCAGGCCTGCTTTTCACTCAATTCTTTGGCCTCACGCAAACTGAAAGTGAAAAAAATGGAGTCCAAAGAACGGCATTATTTTTCTTAGAAACTAACAATGCCTATATTCATGCTGCAGAACACAGGCAGCCTCATTGACCTTTACCTTCTGGTTCTGCAGCAAATCCTTGGTGGCGGAACATTTGTTCTTTATTTTGAAACAAAGATTTGTTAGTCATTACATGTTATTTGGATATTATGTTTCATTGGACATGAGATTGCTTCTTGTTGTTGTTGGAGTTGTTCCTCCGTACAGAGATGCAAGCTTGGCTGGAAATTGTTCTTTACTCAAATGAACTCTTTTTACATTGTAGCGTCTTGTGGAAACATTATTGCTGATAATTTCAAAATGCAAGCATAAGTTATTAGTCTGTATCCGCCTGCATGGTTGCTATAGCGAGACAACAGAATTGTTTGCCACCTTGTAGAACTGTGATGGCCTAATATTCTTTCAAACTTTTTAAATTTTGAATTTTCAGCACAATGCGAGGGGAATATTGTCCATGGCTAACAGTGGTCCGAATACTAATGGAAGTCAATTTTTCATAACGTATGCAAAGCAGCCGCACTTGAATGGACTGTATACTGTGTTTGGCAAAGTCATTCATGGATTTGAAGTACTTGATCTCATGGAAAAGGTACATTCTATGTTTTGATCTCAAGTTAAATTTTCTCTTCATTCTTTTTTCTAAAATTTAATTTCCATTGAAGATCTAGATGCGTGCTCATCTTTTATGGTCTATAGGCTTTACCTGGCTACTATACCGAGCCTGTAAGCCCTGTGTCTTTATCACATAACATGGGAAAAACAATCGATGAAAAGGGAAATTGATGGAGAAAATGACAATATACTCATTTGTTTGTGCAGACTCAAACAGGCCCTGGGGATCGACCACTCGCTGAGATAAGACTGAACCGAGTAACAATACATGCTAATCCGCTAGCTGGTTAGACTGAACTCTGCAGTTCTGAATTCGGTGAAATTTAATGAACTATTTCCCAAGCTTAATCTAACAAATTGAAGATGAAAAAAGGAACCTATAATCCATTGAGAGCTTGTTTTTACTGTGAGCTGATGTAGATGATCCTTTCGATGAAGTAAGATGTGTACCAAGTTAATCTCTTGGTTCTAGAGGTTCTAGAGTAGAGATATGACACTGCATGTTCATGGCTTATGATAAATCCGTTCGATCCAGATTGTTGGCCAGTTTAATTATATATTTATTCTAGTTATAAGAAATTCTCGACTTGATTTCATGTATTTTATTGTAATGTAGAATTTACTTAATTTCTATGATATTTAGTTTCAAAAATTTTGTTTAATTTTTATCAGTAGTTTTCTTTTTTACTAAATTACTTAGTTGTAAAAGATAAGAACATCAAAAAATATACATTTACTGTTAGGAATATTATACGGCCATCATATCTCCCCATAAGCACCCATGATTCTATTATCTCTTACAATCATATAATTGATTTACCTTGATAATATAACGTTATGTCATAAATAGAATGTATCTTTTATGTACTTGATATTGGGTATAGTGAATAACAGTTACTATCTTTTGCTCTTTAATTCTCTTATGATCTTTTTCTTAAATTTTATTACATGTTATCATTACGAGTCTTTAATCAAATTTTTGAAGTACTATTCTAAATGTCAGTTCCCGAAGAACTATGTGTAATGAAAAGAAAAATAGGGGATAAAGTTATTGAAGAACCAATAATAAAAATGATAGTTTTTGAAGAATTAATAATTTTATTTTGTGGACGGAAAATATGCCTACATTACCCATATTTGAGGGGGAGATTGTTGGAGCATAAATATGAATCAAGTTGGATGATGCTCACACTTATAAATCCCAATCGATTTTCCGAGTGAATGTCATATTAAGATTTTAATTCAAATAAAAACAAATTCATGACTTGCTTGATTGTTCAAGTCACATGTCTAATGTAACAAATTAGTTGAGGTTATATATTAGTTAAGGCTCTAAAAGAGTCAAAGTAAGGACTTATTTAAACCTCAACTTGAGCAAGGGGTTATTAATTTGGCCCTCTTTGTGTTTGATGAATCTGAGTTTCCGGGTTTGGGGGAAAATGAAAAAGATAAAGTTCTAGAATAGTTATATAATTTATTAATTATGAAATAAAATCTATGATTGGTAAGATGTTTCATATGAAATATCAAAGTGGAAAAATGAATAATATGACATGATAATAAGAAATTTATTGATGATTGGGAATAACATTACAATAAACTTGGAGTTTATACATGTTTTGTTTGACATGACGGGTTAGATAATTCCAAATCATAATGATGCAAAAAATAATGAAAAATGAATATTGACATTCAATAAAGAACTACAAGATTTTTTTTAGAAACGGCAAGAACTTTTATATGCCTTTTGTTCTCAAAAGAATAAAATAGTATAAACACATCACTAGTGTTGGTTGGAATCAAATACAAATAAATTTGTACTATATCAAATATGTATATAGACCCATTTAGATAGAATATAGACTACATTTATGAATAAGAGATGCATATTAGAATGTTCATGTAGGTGTCTATAATCAATTTGTAACTTAAAGGTTGCAAATTCGTTCAAATTACATTTAGTGCAATGGTATTCAATTATGTGACAAATATGATATTTGTTGAAATTACTAGTGATTGTTCCTTGAATTTTCAATGATTATATTCTTGTTAAAAGCATATTTATCAAAGTTTCTCTGAATAGACAGATCAAAACTTATGAGAACCGTTTCAATGTTGGAAAGCTTGATTTTATGTATTGGCACACATAATTGCATCATGTCAAGATAGTATTTTTAATTATCCAACTATAATTGACTTTCAGTTAGGAGATGTATATTTTTCGTCTCAAAATCTTGAATGTATAGTATATGTTCTTATTAATCCATCACAATGCACATAGATGAATATTCAATTAAAGTTACTAAATGTTGGGGAAAATCTCATATTTCTTTTTTGTTTCTCTATGAAAATAGATTATGTTTATAGAGGGAACAAATGGATTTAGGAATGCATGATTAGTTGTTTATCAATTGACAAAGTTTTCCCAACATGACAATGAGAAAATGAGTAGCTGAAAAAGAGAATACATAGAATACATTTTCACAATCAAATTTAGATATTCAAATATAGTAGTATGAACCAGAAGTTAATTAAATATTGTATTCATAATAAATTGCAAATTATTTGTTAGATACAATTACTAACCTAGATGAAAATTTTTAAATCTCATTTCCAAAGTATGAAAAATCGGATCGGATCGGAAACTGCTGAAATGGTCGGTGGTTTGGGTTGGTTGAGCTTTAGACCGACGATTGGGTTGATCGGATTAACCCGGCTTCAACCCAATCAAAACCGGTTATGACCTCGTATGACCGGGTCATTTAAAAAAATATCCATTTAGAGCTGAAAACACCGAAAAAAATGGAATCAAAGTGGAAATATGTGGTTAATTAGTTTTAAAAATAAATATGATAATAAACTAACCTTTAATTCTCTATTTTCTATTTAAACAAATTTACTTATGAGGAAAAAAGATAAAATTAATTCATTTTATCTCAAATGTTTTTATCATTTATATTTAATTAGACACTAAAATTTAAAATTTGAGTGAAATAAAATAATATTCTCAGTTTTACCTATTAATTTTATAAAATAAAATATAATATACTAAATTCTATTATTTTAATACAGCTGGTCTGACTCCGGGTTGACCCCAGTTTGTCCTATCAACCCTTGAAGTGGTCTTACCTGGTTCAATGTCCAGTCTGATTTTTTGAACCTTGCATATTTTAGTTGAAAAGCTCCAAATGAAAATGAGAAACATGTTGGAAGCACAATAGAATGATTAGTTCTAAAAGAAAGGTAAAAGGAGTAAATAATTAAGATTTGTAAGACCCCAAAAGATGTCCAAGTACTTGAAAGTAATAAAGTGTTCTCACAAGGTTATGTCATAGAATTAGGAATAGATAAAAAAGATAACATTGTTAACAATAGTTGTAATGATACTATGTGGTTAAACGAGTATTTTGTACACATCTATTATGAGATATAGATAGTGAGATAGTTGATAGACATAAAAGAAACGGCATAATATTAAATATTCTAACCCGACTTTTTAGCCCAAGCACTTGAAGTGTGATGTTAGTATCAATTGGCATTTATGAGAAAAGAAAAAATGCACTCTTGGTAGATTAAATTTGCGTGTTTTCTAAATTTGGCAATTTGATAGTATATGGAATTTTGATATGCGTCTATGGAATATGATTTTGTGAATTATAGAATGATTAAAGCACTAATAGTATATATATATCCCAAACATTATTATACTTACAAAATCCTTAAGGGATCAAATACATGCAGAGATTTAGACATAAACTGTAGGATTTTAGGCATTACCTAGAATCGCTTGACTCACTGAATACCTATACGAGAATCCAAGCACTGATGCAGACTTTGATTACGTTACACAACAAATGACATTGAGAAAAGAAAGAAGAGAGAACTCACAGAGAAGCATAGAGAGAAATTCTATCGGAAGTTGTATTTTTTCGCTCTAGGTAGAAAACTGACTGCCACACCCATAGTTTACATGTGATAGTAACGTAAATTTGAAATTCAAATAAATAGAGAGAAAATTACCTTTATTGATCTATAATATTTATCTATTTCATTTTTGCCCCATTCCAAATGTGCTTGAGCCCTAATCCACTGAGAGTGAACTACCGTATTTCAACATCTCTGACTCACACTTGGTGGATTTAATGTTGTTGATCTAATCTCTTTTTTTTTTTCCTTCTTTTATACTAGGTGATTTGCCTTGATTGCATGGGCATGATGTTTTCATTCAGGTATTTACACTACAAAACCCTTTGTTAGAGATCGGTGCAAGACAACCCTTTGTGCAATTCAATTATGTTAGTATAGTGTTTCCGATGTCTTAGATTTACAAATGTATACTTTTCTTATGACCAATCTAATTCCTCTTGAGTCAACATAAAACTAATATTCACTTTCTCATATGCCAAATGCCCACACTTATGAAATTAACAAAGTAATATCATAAGGGACCAGTCATAGATACCAGCATAAGTGTGTACATTTCAAGTAATCTTCCTTTCATCCAAATGTCACTTTAATATGAATCAACCACTTTTCTAGCATAAAAGTCTTTAGATTACATATATCATGACCATATGATGTATGCTAAAGTAGTAGGCATTGAAACATATCTCCATGACATTGTCAAAGTCAAAGGATATTAATGAAATGACTGAAACTTTCTGGGTCTTACACAATAATGAAGCAAGGATCTATTCACTTGCTTTCTATTTGCAGTTCTTGTAAGCACATGTGTATGAATTGCATGCTACAGTGTTACTCTTACATTATAAGAGCGTATCTCAATTTTAATTTTATTAACATCGTACAGAACTAAGTCCAGACACTCAGTATCTAAACTCAAATTATTCAGCTTTATTCATTGAATGACATGGATTGTGAAGAATTTGTTGTCTGGCTACAAGTATCATGGGTGTAGGTTGCCATGATTTGATCCACATTTACCAAAATGGATATTATTTCAACTTATTGCACTTTTAAGTCAAGACGACATTTAGTTTTTGTTTCTTATCTACCATATTGAAGTATCTATTACTTCATATCTGTAAAATCGCCCTTAGTTGCATAGGCTTTCAAAATCGCCATTTGTCAATACTTTCAACAATACTTAAGTAATACTGGAAGTATTGTGTAATATCCTCATTTTCAGTAACCAATGTATAGGCTAAACTAAGGGCTACAAAGAGATTAAGGGTCCAGAGAGTGAAAAGTTATGGAAGGAAGTCCATAAATGTCACTTTGCAAAATTTAGAAAAAGTAAGGGCAAAATGGTCATTTTTGGAGAAGTCAAGGGCATAATGGTCATTTTGGAAAAAAAGACCAAAATATTAGAAAATGATCCCAGGTCAAAAAATGTAGAGAAAAAAAATTAGTGATCATGGATTGAGGTTCAGTTAAAGTTAGAATGACCAAAATAACTTTTATTGGAATTTTTAAGGTCATTTAATATTTGGCTGATTTTCATAATTATAGTCAAATATAATTATTCAAAATACCTAGAGACCTCAAAAATGTATTTCAAAATCATGAAAAATAGCTTGGGACATGCTCTATTTTGTAAAATTGATTTCAGCCTTAAGTCAGCAACAGTTTGCCGGAACGGTAGTACGAAAGGCTGAAAATCCCCGAATTAGGGTTTTCGGGAGAAAATTTATTTAGAGCATATTGGAAGGCTATTTGAGATGAGAAAAATCATGAAGTAATCATTTGAATTTTGGGTATTTTTAGAGACATTAAACTGGTCAAGTGATCAAGAAATTCCTGGAAAGCATTCCGGTAGAAAACAATTAGATAAAGCAAGTTGCTTTTTGAAAAAGGAGATTGTGGGGATATGAAGCTACCACTTGTGGTTTTTTATTCTTGAAGATGGAAAGCAAATAAAAGATATTTCAAAAAGGTGGTAGTTTATATCAGTATGAGGTAATTTTATTAGTAGAAAATGACTCTGGTAGAAGAAGTGGGCCCCACATTCACTTAAGACACTAGGGGATAGATTTTATTAAGTCCCAACAGCTCATTTTCTGTCCTCATTTTCGTGCCCCAGCCAAGAGAGGAGAGAGAAGCTGCTGAAAGTGAAGAACAAGCAAAGGGAAGGAGAAAATCAAGCAAAGTTCGAGGTTAGTTGGCATATTAACTTGATTTCTTCCATGAAAATCATTCTATGAGTCTTGCTTTCCCTTTTAATTGGTTTATTTCTCCCTCTAAATTGTTGAGTGATGAGTTCTAAGAAGGGTTCTTGGAAGCTCTATTGAGAGAAAATGGGAAATAGCAAGAATTGGAAGTAACAAGTATTTTAGATCAACTCTATGCATGTTTTGCTGCATGTAGATGGTTTGTTTGAGTTGATTTAAGCTTGTTATAAATTTATGGCATGAAAGCCTCATCCTTAAGGCTGACCAAGATTCATTAGGCATGCATATGCATGTGTGCATGTTGATTAAAGATGAGGAAAGGATGTAAAATTGAGGTTATGCTTTGTTTGACCAATTTGCTATTAATTTCATTCAGCTGTAGTTATGAGGGGAAAATGGATGATTTTGGGTGTTTTGATGTTTCCAATGGATTTAGAATGAGAAATTGCGTAGGGTGAGATCAAGAAGCACACTTTAAAAGCATTAGAACCTCAATTGCCAAAGTTAGAACCTAAGAACCTTAAATGGTTAAATTAAGTTGTTGAGTGATATAAAGCATTGAAAATGACTTAGTATTGATGCCAAATACATCATGCGGTGCAGGAGTAAAAATTACTAAGAAGAATCCTAAAGTGCAACCAATGAAGCCAACTCAAGCCACATTGGAAAGTAAAGCATATAAGGTTGCAAAACTTATAACTTTGCATCCACTTTGCGTTGATTGTTGTTTATGTTATTGTCCATGTTTGATGTGTGGTTGTAGCCATTTAACATATAAATCCTTACTTATGAGTGTGCATGATTGTAGCTATGCAATGATTGTCTTGGCCTTGTGCAAATATGTTAAAAGTAAGGTGTTGTTGTTCATGTCATGTCATACTAGTTTATATCCAATTAATCATGCATGTTGATGTTTTGTTAGAAATATTTACTACTGGGATTTATTTGAAATCTCATCCTTTCCAATGACTAACAATAGGAAAAAGTTCCAAGGGCAAAGGGAAGGATGTCCAAGAATGAATGGTGAGGGCTTCCATGAGAATGCACAAGTTGCACATTCTATATATGGCATTTGATGTGTATACATGTGACTTTTTGATGCATATGTGGATAAATGTAAATTAAACTCATACATGAAGTTATTTTGGTGCTATGTGATGTAAATAAGTGTGTGATGAGGTGAAATGCATTGACAAAAAGAAAAAAGAAATTGAGCATGTAACTTGGCTAAAAAGGGTTCAAAGCCCTTAAAAAGTGATAAAATAGGATAATTTGAGCAAATGAAATCCAATGGCCATGAAATTTTGCATGCAAATAAATCTTTCATCAGATTTCTATAGAAAACTAGTTTGCTCAATTTGGAGCTGTGTGTACAAAGTTATGACTTTTCAGAGTGCAGAAAAAAACCAAGAAATTTGACAGCAAAAGTTCGCCTCGACGAAGTGCATTTTGGAGGAATTTGCCGCAGCCAACTTGGTTAGAGAGGAACTTCTGTTTTTGTTGGAAAAGTTCACCGCAGCGAAACACCTCAGTTTGGACCAAATAAATAGTGATTTTTCCAACTATTTTTAGCTTTGATTGGGCATTACTTTGGTCCAAGGAGTATTTTTCCATTATAAGGGATTGAGAAAGCTTTATTTAGAGACCTAAAGCACTTGGTTTAAATTTTTCTATAATTAGTTGTGAATTTCAAAGTTGGGCCAAAATTTCAAGCTTTCAAAAGAATAGTAACTCAAGTGGGTATTTTGAAATTCACCAAGATAACTAATTCTAACTCACATAATGGACTCCAAGGGTCCTATTAAGGTCTCTAATGGATAGTGAAGCTAGTAAAGAGAGGTGTTACATAATGTTGTGTAGATAATGAACACTTTTTCTTATACTTGAGTGCATATGGAAGTATTGTGAAAATATCATTGATACTTGAGTATTAAAGATTATACTCAAGTGTTTGTAAATTTTTTTAATGCTACTACTTCCATTCATACTTGAGAGCTCTTGAAAGTATTCCAAAGTTACTTTGATACTTGAATATTACCAACAATACTCGAGTGTTGTCAATTTCTAAAAGTTAATACTTCTATTCATACTCGAGTGCACTTGAGAGTATGCTCATTTAAGGTTGATACTCGAGTATTGATCCTCATACTTTAGTATTGTGGTGAATACTCTTTTTTATACTCAAGTGTGCTTGAAAGCATTGTGTAAAATCACCATTTTGAGGCCGATACTCGAGTATTGAAGCTTGTATTAAAGTATTGTGATGAATAATCTTTTCCATACTCAAGTATGCTTGAATGTATTGTGTAAAAGCACCATTCTCAGCCCGAAGCTCTAGTATTGAAGCTTGTACTCGAGTATTGCTCATGGCATGAACTTGCATCACCATATGTTTCAGATTTCAACATAGAGCTCAAATTGCAATGGCTGTAACTCTCTCAATTCAGCTCCAAACTTTGCAAATAATATATCTCTTGAAAACCATTTGAGTCTACTTTAATATGCAAGAAGAATAATTCCAAAATATGCTGTATTCAGAAAGTTATGATAGCCACTATAAGCAAAGGTTAGTGATAAAGCATTCAATCTGACCACCATATTTAGAAATTCATATATCATTTATATAAAATGCTTTGATGTTGTTCTTGGTGTCTATGAATCTCCGTTTGAGTCTAGTTTCATATGAAACTAGTTTCACATCAATCGGACTTGTGGTGTGAGAGATATGATCAAAATACTGAAAACATATCAAGTTGGAAGTGAAGCAGAGTTGAAAAGGGGTCGATACTTGAGTATTGATCCTAATACTTGAGTATTAGCCCAAAAATCCATACTCAAGTATTGCTTTTGGAAACTTCCAAAACTCATTATACTCGAGTGTTTGAGGTTATATTCGAGTATTGTCCTCAAAAATAAGTTCTGAGCGTCCAAATGAAGCTTAGATGAAGTGTAACTAAATGTATGAGAATATAACATATATTTGAAACATTTTAACCTTCAAATTGAGTCATTTAACCACATCATCCTCCAATTTCAAATCTAAAAACTTGAATCTTGATGTTCCCATTTTATCTTGCAAGATCTTCCTACTTCTTCATTCTCCACAATTAAACTCAGACAACTTGATAGAACCCAATATTTAGATGGTTTTCTTGAGTGTTTTATAGTGTTTTGTAACATCTTCACCCTCATTTTACTTTCATTTATACCATTATTGATTATATTGATTCATGCATTGCATTGTGCTTAATTAAGGGTAAAAATGGATCATTTATCTCATCCAAACTGTGAAGCCTTGATCTTTAATTCATTTAACTTCTACAAAGATCTTCATATCTTTTATTTAATTCAACCAAAATACAAGGGCCTAATCTCTTCTACAAAGCTCTTCTACAAGGGCCTATCTCTTCATATCTTTGATTTAATTCAACCATTCCATTGTTAAAACAAAATACCAAAAAGATTTACTTCTTGCCTTGTTTTGTTATTGCACCATAGTTTTCATAAACCAAAACCCCCTTTTATATACCCAAGTTCAACATATTTTTTTATAACCAATTTAGACTAGTTTTACCAATAAATTACTCCTTGAGAAAAACTATAGGTTGCCCACTATACTACATTATTTTGGTGCAATCATTTTGTATCAAACCAGAAGATGACAATCCCGCGTCCAATCAATGGCACCGTTGTCGGGGAGCCAAGTAATTGGTTGTTATCATTTTAGATTCAGCTTTCAATTTTGACATTGCATAGCATACAAATTTTGCGAAAATACAAACAAATATCTTGATTTTCTATCAAACTTTTGTATTTGCATTTTGCATAACATTTTGCATTCTAACTTGATCCTAAGTGTTTAGCCATTTGCCTAAAAGATTTGAACATTTTGTATCATTTGGGAAGCATTTGGTTGACTAACTTGGTGAATTTTTGTAAGAGCAACACTCTGTGACCTTCAGGTCTCAACCAGAAATTCCAGCTTGCAACCTGAGATTTTAGGTCATGACCTAGGAGTCTCAGGTTGCAACCTGGGTTTTTAGGTCGTGACTTGAAGAATTTCAAGTCACAATTTCAACCTCTAGTTACAGGATTGCTCTCAGTACATCCTAAGTCGCGACCTAGACCTTGTAAGTCGTGACTAGAGTTTTAATTTTCATCCAAACTTTTTTAAGTGTCCCCATTTGTAAATTTTGCTCTCGGTATATTTAAAGTTGCGACCTGAGTGTACTTTTCATCAAAAATCTTTCTAAGTGTCCAAACTTGTTGCTGCTTGCATACATTTGATGTTTGCACATACCTTGAGAGTGTATAACACTTTGTACACCTCAATATCACTGATAATTGATTGTGTTTAACTTTTACAACTTGATCTATCAATTTCTCCTTTAAAATCTCACTTTTTGTAGAAGTTATGGGTCAAAACTTTGAAATCATACAACGTGAGCTAGATTTTCTTCAAGCCTCTGTATTCGGTCAAAAGGAATATGAACTTAGTCAAGAATGTGGTAGTCCATTCCTCAATCCACCTTGTGAATCTTACCATCAACCTTCATTTGAAACCTTTGAACCATCATTTCCATCCTATACTTCATACCATGAACCCCGCCTCCATCATACAATCCATATTCTGACCCATCTTTTGAACCTCAACCATCATTCCCACCATCTGACTATCCACTTCCTCCACAATATGAACCATATCAACAAACTTCATCTCCATCCTACTTATCTCTCTTTGACCCTCCACTCACGCCATATGACTATCCTTACCAATCCACTTTTCACCAACCTCAACCACCTCTTGAACCCTTCCCTCCACTTCACCCTACTACACCTCAACTAAGTGACCTAGATATCCCTCCTTCCCATGACTTAGATGTCCTAACCAGTGCCTTAACAAGAAAGTATGATGCACTCAAGGAGAAATACCTTGTGTTACTCATGAATCAAGGAACACCTAGAAACTTTAAAGAGATGGCCGATATTGATGAGTTCTTCAAGGCATATTATGATCTTATGTCATGGGTACATACAGAAGGTGAAAATAGAAATCCTTGGCATGCAAACCTACCAGAGAAGGAGCAAGGAGTTCAAGCTCTAGAGTCAATTGCCACTTCACATGTGGAGATTTTCCAACCTCATATACCTCTGATAAGTGCATATTTCATCATGTTAATTCATATATTTTGGCATGGAAAGTAGAGATAAGTGGCCTAAAATATTGAGTTTTTGATGAGCATAATGTTGCATGAAGCATGAGGAGATTCTAGGAAATAATTACTTTATTTAGTGAACTTGTTGTTTTGGGACTTAACTGTATTTTCTGGAATTGTAGGGACTGAAAGGGGATAATTACAGGCCAAATTTATTGCAGAAAGGGACCCTGAGCTATGCTATGCGTTTTTACTAATGAGCTTAGGGTTTCTTTAGGTTAAAGGGGCAGAGAATATTGAAGCTTCTTTTGAAATGAGAGATAGTGAGGTGGATGAAGAAATTGAAATTGAATCCCCTTTGATGTTTGAAACTGTTAATGCTTATTTGAATGCTTCTAGTGGTACTTTAGTTGGGGATGTTACTTGCTCTTCCACTGCTTCCTTGTGTGATGATGAAAATGCTTCTAAACCTAGTGCCACACATGATGATAAAATTAAGTTAAATGAGCATTTTCCTTGTTCTCGTGATGATGATGTTATATGTGCGAAATGTGATAAGTTGGACATTGTAGAAGTTGATTCAGTAAGGAATGGTTCAATAATTTTGAAAGACAAGACTGTGAATGCTAATGAATCATTCCAACAAATTTTATCCTGTGATCTACCACCTGATTTAGAACCATCTAATGTTCAGGATAATAATTTAACTAAATTTTCTTTTTCTTCCACTCTTTTACCTCCCACCTCTAGTGATTGTAAAGATGATGTGCTGTGCTTCAACAACTGTCAGTTAGATTCCACACTTACCACTTTGCAAGAACAAGAGGATTTTAAAAATCTAACTGTTTGTCTGGTTCCTAGTGAAGGGATTCTAATTGACTTTCTTAGTTGTGATTCATACTTGGAGAGTTTTATTCCTAAGATATCCTTACTCTATTATAGATCTCTCCATGTTTGCCTTCTTGGACTAGATACTGCTGTTAGTCCAATGTTTATTTTGCAGAATCACACTAAGCAAGGCTATGATGACCAGCCCTATCATTTGGAGCCTTTGCCTATTGATCCAGAGCCACCTCCAAGACCGTCCATTGTGGGAGGGGTTGTAATGAAGAAATACATGTTTCTCATTCGGGATGAGAACTTCTTCTATAAGAGTCTACAGAGATTTAAATGAAAGGTTGTCTCTTTCCTTACTTGTCATCTTATTACTTTCATATGATTAGTTGAGCTTATTTTGTTGATGAAGAAGATAAGTGTGGGGGAGACTAAATCCATTAGTAAAAGCTAGCTTTCTTTTGTTTTCTCCCCTATTGGGCCTAGTTCTTCTCTCACAACTTTACCCCTTACTTGTGTTTCATGGTTATATCATGCATTGAGGACAATGCATTATTTAAGTGTGGGGGAGGAATTGCACTTGTGATGTGCTCCACTCAATTTTGCTGAAAATTTGTTGAAATTTTTTTGTGTAGTCCAATATTTCATCATCAATTTTCAGTTTTGAGTTCAATCTTTCTAGGTGATGAATTGTTGAGAATTGGATTAATTTTGTTGTTTGATGCTTATTGAAAAGGTTGAGCATGTTAAAGGATGATAGGCTTTGAAATTTTCATTTTGGGGAAGCTCTTGATATGTTTTAGGTCGTGACTTGGGACTAGAAAGTTGCGACCTTAAAGTTGAACCTTTGCATGTAGTGTCTTTCTCTTTGCTTTAAGTAATGTTGTATGGAAAAACCCTTTTAAGCTACCTTTGCATTATTTTCAAGCAATTTCTTAGCCTTTTCAATCCAATCTCACTGCATTAAACAAAGGAAACCATTTCCACCTTAAAATTTTGAAATTTTGAACTTTGGGAATGATTTCCCTAACATTTTATAAGTGCTTTTGGGATTGATGTATGTTCTTTAATGATTTTGTTGACCATTTTTAATCATTATCCTAAGGTTTGCTTTTGTGGTAAGTGTTCTAATGCCATATGAATAGTGCATGTTCATTGAAACTTTATGTATGAGCAGTGGAGATATAAAGCTTTGTTGGAAGGATATGTTTGAGCCTTAATTCCTATATTGAGTGATTATTCATGTGGTCTGCATTCTCTAGAACTTGTTCTAATTCTTGGTCAAAGCGTAACATGTTTTAATGCAATGAATGTGATAGATGCATTCATTTTTGCACCTTATATCCCAAACACAAGCCTCTACATAGTTTATACCCTTTTGCTAACCCCTTTGAACCATTCACTAAGTGTTGTGTACATGCACCTCTTTAGAACCTTAAGGCATCTTGATAGAATTAAAGTTGAATTTATTCATGAAGAAAAGAAGAGTTTATATAGTAGAATGCCATGTAAAAAAAAAACAAAAAGAAAAAGAATGTAAAAAGAGAAAAAAGTTGAAGAAAAAAAGAAGAAGAAGAAAAAAATGAGAAAAAAAATTAAGGCATTTGAAATAATTCTTCATAAATCTTCAATTGGTGATTAAATATTACTCTTGAGTTGTTGATCGATAGCATGCACATGCATAACACTTATTTCTTCCTTTCATCCATTACATGTGGCCTATTTCCATCATTACAAGCCACAAAGTCCTCTTGATTCATTATATTGATGCATAAATAGTAGAGATTTTAGAACTATTACAAGCTTATGGGTGTTTTCTACTTGAATTTTGAGTGAAAAGAATCCCAATGAGGAGAGATAGTGAGCAAACACTTATACCCTGTGAGTGATTCTCTAGTGTTCATGCATATAGAATCAATTGTATTTTGTATCTAATTATATGGCATTGTTCATGTTATCATTTTTGTTTTCCTAGAGGATGTTGTTTGATTGGTTCTTGAGATCATTCTTGAGCATGTTGATTTCCGATGTTGCTCTTGTACTTTCTTTGGAATGATTCAAGTCTTTGTCTAGGAGTACAAAGGTTTAAATGTGGGCGAGTGATAGAACCCAATATTTAGATGGTTTTTTTGAGTGTTTTATAGTGTTTTGTAACACATTTATCCTCATTTTACATGCATTTATAGCATTTTTGATTATATTGATTTATGCATTGCATTGTGCTTAATTAAGGGTAAAAATGGGTCATTTATCTCATCCAAATTGTGAATGCCTTGATATTTAATTTATTTAACTTCTACAAAGCTCTTTCCTTTTATTTTTAGGCATTTGGAGGAGATTTAACGACCCAAGATGGAGCATTGAAGGAGCCACAAATTCATTAAGAGATAAAAATAGTCAAAGGAGCCCTTTGCCATGTTTAGGTCGTGACTTGGATATATTTTCTAGAAGATGTGTGTTTTGCCACACGTCGCAATGTAGTTGACCCAAGTCGCGACCTCAACTGTTATTACTGAAGCTACGCAATTTGGATTAGGTCATTCATCTGCTACATATATGGGAGGCAGCCACCACATAGAAAGACGTCTCCACTCTGCAAATTTGCAGAGGAGAGCCCCTAGCATTGCTCTCTCAGCCTCCCAACTTCCCTATCCATTCCCTCTTCCATTTTCTTCATTTCTCAACCATTTTCTACACCTTTAACCCATTCAAACCAGTTCCACTACCTTCTTCTCCATATTTTCCACTCCCTTTATAGTCTCTCTCATGGCAGAACGTATATGTAGTGATAGCTGCATTTTGGAAGCAATGAGAGGATAAAATCCTTAGTCCTTTGGTGAAGGAAAATAAAGCTTGAGTTCATGGGATCATTAGGGAAGTTTTTCTTAGTCTTAATCTATGTTTGAACTTGTGTTGGTTATTTGTAGATTTAGGGATTCCTACTGTCATGGAAACCATGATTACAGATTTGTGATTTTGTTATTGGACTATATATTTGGATTGGATGATGTGTTTATGCTAAATTACATATATGCATTGTAGTTGTGATTAATCCATTGTGTTCCATTAATTGTCAATGGTTGTTGATAGTTAATGTGTGTGCTTGGATTCTTTGGTTGTTAATTTACAATCATTGGAGCATTTGTATTATCCATTCAATTACACTTTAAGTGGTTTTAAACAATGTTTTAAGAGGAGGTAATTAACTTGGATCCAAGTGAGTTTTCCTTAATTAAAGCATTGGACCTAAGTGATTGCTTGGGGTTTTTATCTAGAATTAGAGAGTTATAAACTTTTATATTATTTTGAGAGCGATGACAACCGAGTTCCTATCACCAAGGGCCTTTCTCTTCATATTTTTGATTTAACTCAACCATTCCATTGTTAAACTAAAATACCAAAAAGATTTACTTCTTGCATTGTTTTGTTATTGCACCATAGTTTCCATAAACTAAAACCCCCTTTTACATATCCAAGTTCAACATGTTTTTGATAACCAATTTAGAATAGGTTTACCAATAAACCGCTCCTTGAGAAGAACGATAGGTTGTCCACTATATTACATTATTTTGGTGCAATCATTTTGTATCAAACCGAAAGATGACAATCCCGCGTCCGATCACAACTTCTCTCATTTCATTGACCAAACTACATTGGAAATTCACATTAAATATAGTAGTTAGTCAATATACATTATATAAACCTTTTGCTCTTTTATATTTGACATCATCAAAACTAATCATATATAACAGGTTTTCCCCCTAGAATAGCAAGGGTTTGGATGAATTTGTAGTTGGATATGGAATGGAATGGGTGTTAGGGCTGCAAATGAAGAATGACGATGTAGACCTAAACCTCTCCTCCCCCACAAATATGGAAAAAACATGTTTTATGCCTCCTCTCTCTCATGTGCGTTTGTTTCCTTTTTTTACTCCTTCCAACCGCCACTTGTGTCCTCCTCTAACCCAAAGAAACCCTAAACTCACTTAATAAAACACATAGGATGTCCTTTGGTACCTCTCTGCAATAAATTTATCCCGTAATTATCTCCTTTCGTCTTTACAATTCTAGAAAATACAGTTAAGTCCCAAAAGTTCATTAAATAAAGTAATTATTTCATAAAATTTCCTCATGCTTAATGCAACATTATATTCTTCAAAAATTCAATATTTTAGGCCACTTATCCATACTAAACCATGCCAAAATATATGAATTATTGTGATGAATTATGCGCTTATCAATTTCCCCCACACTCAAACTTTGCTCTCCAGGGCAAACATCAAAGTTGTCACTAGGTGAAGGGGATGGAAATGAACATACATGATCAAGCTTCAAGAACCACATCTAGCTAGACAGTAAAGCATCAATTAATTCAAAATTCAAAAGCAAGCCAAAAGTTTGAATAAATCAACGATGCAAGTTAAATGAGCTCAATTAGAAACCCTCACTAGGATAAGTGTTTACATTCAACTCTCATGCATAGGATAGTTTTTTCACTTGCATCCACTTGACTACACCTTACCATACGCTTGTAGAGTTTCTTGGTGTAACACCTCTCTTTTCTAGCTTCATTATCCATTAGAGACCTTAATGGGACTCTTGGAGTCCATTATGTGAGCTAGAATTAGTTATCTTGGTGAATTTGAAAATACCCACTTGAGTTACTCTTCCTTTGAAAGCTTAAAATTTTGGCCCAACTTTGAAAATTCACAACTAATTATATAAAAATTTAAACCAAGTGATTTAGGTCTCTAATTAAATCTTTCTCAATCCCTTATCAGGGAAAAATATTCCTTGAACCAAAGTAATGCCCAATCAAAGCTGAAAAAAAGTTGGAAAAATTATTGTTCATTTGGTGCAAACTGGGGGATTTCACTGCGGTGAACTTTGGGTTTCGCTGCGGCAAACTTTTCCAAAATGTACTTCACCAAGGAGAGCTATTTGCATGCAAAATTTGATGGCCATTGTACTCCATTTACTCAATTTATTCTATTTTGTCCTAATTAAAGGCCTTAGACCCTTTTATTGCCAAGCTGCATGCTCATTTCCATATTCTTGTGCATTTCATTCAACAATTCACATAATCATATCACATACCATGAAAATGACTTAGTGTAGGGGTTTACTTTACATTTATCGATAATTTTCACAAAACCACTTAGGTATACATCAAAACATCATATACAACATGTGCAAAATATTCATCTCCATTCAAGCCATCTCCACTTACTCTTGGATTTCCTTGCGTTTGCTCTTTGAACTTGTGCCTATTGGTTATCATTGAAAAGGGTGAGATTTCAAAGAAATCCTAGTAGCAAATATTTCTAAGAAGAATATTAACATGCATGATTAATTGAATATAAACTAATATGCCATGTCATGAACAACAATACCTTACTTCTAATATATTTTCACAAGGCCAAGGCAATTAAAGAATACCTACAATCATGCATACTCATAAGCAAGGATTTACGTGTTACGTAGCTACAACCACACATAAACATGGCAAATAACATAGACAACAGTCAAATTCAATATGGATGTAAAAGTTAGAAGTGTTGCTACCTTAAATGCTTTCTTTCCAATTGGACTTTAGTTGGCTTCTTGCAAGTTATGAATTTCTTGTTGGTGATTCACAACCCTACACCACATGATGAATTTGGAATCAATACTATGCCATTTTCAATGCCTCGTATCACTCAGCAACATAACTTAAACACTTAAGGTTTTTATGTTCTAACTTTGGCAATTAAGATTCTAATGCTTTCAAAAGTGTGTTCTTGATCTCACCCTACACAATTTCTCATTCTAAATCCATTGGAAGCATCAAAACATTTAAAATAATCACTTTTCCCCTCTTAACTACAGTTGGACGAAATTTATAGCAAATTGGAGGAAAATGAGGTTTTGCAATATCTCTTATATGTACATGCACAACCTTACTCCTATACCAATTTCTTTTGATTCAATAACTTAAAACCTTCCTTTTTCATGCATCATCAGTTCATTCACATCCAAGTGATGAGGGTTTATTGGCAAAATTTCATAACAAGCTTCAATCAACTCAATCAAATCATCTACATGTAGCAAAACATGCATAGAGTTGATCTAAGATGCTTGTTACTTCCAATTCTTGCTATTTCTCATTTTCTCTTTCTAGACCTCTAAAAAACCCTTCTTGGGGGAAAGGTTAGCTTCAGAGAAAACCAATCAGGAAAAATTGTTGGGATTGGTGAGATAGAAAATGCTAATGGAGCGCCAATAAAAGATGCCTATCATTATGTCACAATCTTTTAAGTGTGAGCCAAAGCACATAAAAGGATAACCGGGTTATCTTCAATTCTCAAAAAGTTTTCATTGTCAATGAAAAGGACCTATCAATAGATAAAGAAAAGTTGAATTTTTAGCTAAGAACTCCCAGAGACGGTAACTGTTATACTCTTGATTTAGAAAATGCTTTTACCAATTCGTTTTATTAGTCAAGTTGATGAAAGTCATTTATGGCATAAGCGTTAACTCATGTTAACATGAATCAACTTGACAAATTAATCAAACATAATTTAGTTCAAGGTCTTCCAAAGCTAAAGTTCAAAAATGACTTGATGTGTGATGCATGTCAAATAGGAAAACAGATTAAGTCATCTTTTAAATTGAAAAAGGAAATTTCAACCAAAAGACCTCTTGAACTACTTCATATGGATTTAATGGGTCCAGCTAGAGTAAAAAGTCTTGGTGGAAATCTTTATACACTTGTTATAATTGATGACTTCTCTAGATTCACTTGGACGATGTTCTTGTCATCTAAAAGTGAAACCTTTGAGTTATTCATTGTTTTTGCCAAAAAGGTCCAAAATGAGAAAGGTATGTCTATTGTTTCAATCAGGACTAACCATGGAGGAGAATTTGAGAATGGAGATTTCACAACCTTCTATGAAAGTGAAGGAATCAATTACAACTTCTTAGCACCAAAAACTCCTCAACAAAATGGAGATGTAGAAAGGAAAAACATAGTTCTCACAGACATGGCATGGGCAATGATGACTAAGAAGCAAATGTCTCAAGTATTTTGGGCCAATGCAATCAACAAATCATGCTACATTTTCAACAGGGCTTACATAAGATCATCTCTCGAAAAGACTCCATACAAGTTGTACAAAGGAAGGAAGCCAAATTTGTCTCACCTTCACATCTTTGGGATCAAGTGCTTTATTTCCAACAATGGTAAAGAAAACAATGGTGAATTTGATCCTAGATCTAATGAAGGTTTATTTCTTTGTTACTCAATTAGGAGTAAGGCATATAGATTTTTTATCAAATGTACGTGTGTGGTTGAAGAATCAATACATGTTGTATTTGTTGAAATAGAATGTCAAACAAAACCTACGAATAATGATGATGAAGTTGTTATTTCAAAATTTTTTTGAAATACTTTGAAAGAGAGTTCACCTGATGGTCTCTCATCACACGATGATCCAGAGGAGGACCCATCAGATGAACCTCTTCAAACTTCTCAACCAAGATCATGGAAATACATCTGAAATCACCCTCTAAATCAAGTGATTGGAGAAGTGAATGAAGGTGTACAAACACGAAGAAAAGTTTTGAATGAAGCTCAATTCTTAATGATGCGATGATGGTGCAAACCCAAAGGGAAAGATCCCAAGAACCCACAACCAATCTGAAATATACGCACCCCAAGAACGCTAAACAAAGGTTGACGATCCACTTGAACCCTTGAACACGGAAGAACAAGGACCCTAAGTGTTGGAAGACGCCACAAGGATGATCAAGCCTTGATAAGTCTGTTAGTTCAATCAAGAACCCTAGAGAGAAATCCACTCTCAAGTTTAAAGTTGCAATCTTGCAAAATTAATTCAAAAACATAATCTGATAATCTGATTTCAAGAATGAGGAGTACAATGTATTTATAGAGATTACATTCTGAAATCATATCCTAAAGAAAAGATAAAATTCAATCTAAAATCTAAAAAGATAAATTCATACTTTGAAACTGATAAATATCCTAAAATCTAAGGATAAGGATATTCAAAAGAATATCTTTTATCCAATCCTATCTAATTCAAATTACAAATTTCGCATAAAAGATATAAAGTAAAGATAATAACTTATTTAGGCCCACAATGTGATTATTTAGGCCCAAATTACCCCTTCTATGTATAGCCCATGGTCCAAGCCCTTTAATTTGAAGCCTCCAAGCCCAAAATATGATCTATATGTCGATTTTTAGCCCAAATCAACTTAATGACGTCCTTGGAGTCTTCTTTCTCATTTGTTGATCCAAATGACATATGTTTTGTTAAAACCTCTTGCACAAGCCCATTAAATGATTCTTTAATCCTTTTGGCTCATGGCCTTGTAATTGGTTCACTTGAAATTTTAAAAGGCTTGTTTGAATTTGATGCGTCCTGTTGGATTGCATCACCTAACATTCATATATGAGATAGAGCCAAAGAAAATAGAAGAATCTTTGTGTGACAATGATTAGATTATTGCAAAGGAAGAGAAATTGAATCAATTTGAAAGAAATCAAGTATGGGACCTGGGACCCTATCCCAATGATCACCTAGTTATTGGGACAAAATGGCTATTCAAGAACAAACACGATGAAACAGCAGTAATTGTTAGAAATAAAGGCACATTAGTGGCCAAAGCCTATAATCAAAAAGAAGGAATTGATTATAAGGAAATGTATGCTCCAGTGGCGAGATTGGAAGCAATACGTGTACTTCTTGCCTTTGCTTGTCTTAAAGATTTCAAACTTTTTCAAATGGATGTTAAGAGTGCTTTTCTAAATGGATACATTATGGAAGAAGTATATGCTCAACAACCACCTGGTTTCGAAGATATTTCAAAACAAAATCATTTCTATAAATTAAAGAAAGCTCTCTATGGTTTGAAACAAGCTCCTAGAGCTAGGTATGAGAGGCTCAGCAACTTCTTAATCAACAAAGGTTTTGCTAGAGGAAAAGTAGACACCACTCTATTTATTGAACACTCTAAATTTGACATACTTATTGTTCAAATATACGTTGATGATATTATTTTCGGAGCTGCTAATGATGATCTTTGTCAAGATTGTGCCAAGACAATGCAGGGAGAATTTGAAATGTCTATGATGGGAGAATTGAATTTCTTTCTTGGACTCCAAATCAAGCAAAGGAAGAATGGAATCTTCATAAGTCAGACCAAGTATCTAAAGGAGCTATTAAAGAAATTTGGCATGGATCAATGCAAGAGTGCAAACACTCCTATGAGCTCTACTACTCTAGTTGATGCAGACATAAATGGGAAGAGCTATGACATTAAAAGATATAGAGGAATGATAGGGTCATTGCTCTATCTCATGGCTACAAGACCAGATATTCAATTTAGTGTTGGAATCTGTGCTAGATATCAAGCTGCACCAAAGGAATCTTGTGCAGAGAACATAAAACGAATCTTCAGATATTTGGATGGCACCATTGAGCTAGGAATATGGTATCCAAAAGGTAACAATGAATATTTAACTTTATTTTTTGATTATGATCATGCTAGATATAAAACATACAGGAAAAGCACGAGTGGCCAATGTCATTTCCTTGGTGGATCATTAGTATCATGGTTCAGTAAAAAGCAATCCACTGTATCATTCTTCAACTGAAGTTGAATACATTGATGCTGCAAACTGTTGTGCTCAAGTACTTTGGATAAAACAACAACTTCAGGATTTGGGAATGAATTTCACAGAGATTCCCATCTTCTGTGACAATACAAACACTATTAATCTTGCTAAGAATCCCGTGCATCACTCTTGAACAAAGCATATAGACATCCCTCATCATTTTATTCAGGATGATGTTTAAAGAAAAGACGTCAAAATTGTGTTTATTCCAACTCATCATCAAGTGGTTGACATCGTCACAAAACCACTTGCCAGAGAGCAATTTATGAACATACGAAGGGAATTGGGAATCGAAAATCCCAATGAACTGTAAGTAAAATTTATTTTATTGAATTATGTTTTGATGATGTATTACTAACTTTGGCATCAGAGTGTTTTATCAAGTTTTTCTGGGGCTCAATTTTATGGTTTAAAGACATAGAGGAAATCACTCTAAGCAACACTCGAGTTTCTGGTGACAGTATTACTAAAGAAAAGATCATCACTTCCAAAGAAAACTCGAGCATAAGGGAAATACTTGAGTATTCAGATGAGAATACTTGAGCACTAACAAAATTGAAGAGAAAAGTTGAAGAAATTGGCACGATACTCGAACACCACAGTCAACACTCAAGTGTTAATGAACATCATTGGATTCAATACTTGATGACAAGAGGAAGTGCCCATGATACTCGAGTATCATACACAACACTTGAGTATCATAAAAGACTCACCTTACGCAAAGCTTCAACAATACTCGTGTACATCATACAATACTTGAGTACCAAAATCCACTGGAATCATCACTTGAAACAAAACTCAAGTGCACATTAGAGTACAAGTAAATACTCGAGTACAGAAGACAATACTTGAGTACTGGTAAGGCTATTCTTATTCTTAGCATCATAATACTCAAGTACCAATGGTAGAACTCAAGTACTATTGAGCCTTTTTGTATCCTTGGTCTCGATACTCGAGTATTATAAACAAAACTTGAGTACTGATCTATCTATTTAGCTTCTTAGGCCATGATACTTGAGTGCTGGATATGATACTCGAGTTCTAATGATTAAAACTCGAGTCAGTTAAACAAAACTTGATAAGGTGTCTTTTCACTCTTTTTTTAATGACTCGATACTCAAGTATTGGACTCAATACTCTAGTACTGAGGGTTTCTGATGGTTAAATTTCCTTTTTTCACTTGAGAACCCTAGAACACCCTTTTTCAAAATTCGAGTACTTCCACTCCTGCTACAACCCAAATTCCATTTTCACCGGTTATTCTCCTCAAAAACCGTTCATCCCTTCCTACAACTAAAACTCGACTATTAGTTCTAGTGCTCAATCAGTGACTACACTTTTGTGCATACTTGAGAATTATTGTAATTACTGACAACAAAACGCTTTATAAATACTGGAGTATCACTATTAGAACTCGAGTATTAACAGAACTCTTTCATTTTACCTTCAACACTTGTGTATCAACAAAAGTGTTCTTGAGTTTTGTAACAATACTTTTCTCAAAACTGAGTATACATTAAAAGTGTTATGAACACTCAAGTTCTCTCATTATAACTCAAGTACTTTGAAAAACAATGAGAAAATGCTGTGTTGCTTTGCCAACAACACTTGAGTATTGAGAGCCATACTTGAGTACTCACTTTTACTAATAGTATTTCAGTTTGTCAGAACTACAATTTTTTTGTAATCTTTCCTCTTTCATGCTTCATTTATTTGAATCTATTCTACACTCATAAATACTTCTTCTTTCTACTAAACAACAGAGCATGGGTCTTTTGATTTCTTCACCGGCGTGCACTCAACAAACAAAATCTCAGGCCATAACCATACTGCATGTCAAAAGAATTCAATGCACAATGTTGAACAATGAGGTTGAGTGTAATGAAAATAGAACTCTTTCTAATGGATATTTAGTGCTACTCAACTATAAATAGAAGAGAATTCAAGACGAGAAAGATAGAGAACACCTACCTACGAAGCTGCATTAATTTTTTGTCTGCCTCTATTTTTCACTCTCTCCATCATTAATACTTCAGTGATTAGCATTCACTTCTGTTGAGATAATTTCTTTATTTAAAACTGTGTTTTTGTGAGAAAAACTCAAGGTTTATGAATCTTGAGAGGGTTGGTTGGTTTATGGAGAAAAAGGTGGAGAGTTTTTCTCTATTTTATTGAAATTGTGAGGGGGAAAAACTTTCTTAAGTTGTAAAGGCTTAAAAAGGCTGAATACATTGTTCTTAGTGGATTTGGAAAGCTCAGAGGGGATCTAAGGACTGGACATAGGTCAAAGGGCTGAACCAATATAAATCTCTGTGTCAATCTTTCTACTCAAACTTCTTTACTTTCTATCGTTGTTCAACTACAATTTTTAAAGATTACCAATTCACCCCCCTCTTGGTCAAATCCTATTCTAACAGACAAACCTATCTTTATTTAATATCTCGGATTTCAAGTCTGTGATAAGATTTGAATTTTGAAATAGATAAAATATAGATTTCAAAATTCAAAAGGATAAGCTTTGAATGTCTATAAATAGATGGTTAGAGTTCTCCACTAATGATTGATGATCATAATTCAAAATCAGAAATTTGAGAGAAAAACCGAGAGTGAGAAGGAGATCCAAGAATCGGACCTAGAGATGCTAGCATGTGTTCATGTTGGAAATGCCATTCGTGTGGATACCGGTAGAGGAAGCCAATCAGAGTTGTTGGCTTCTTGAAACCAAGCAAGAGAGGAAAAGAAAATGCTCCAAGAAAGGTACATTTCTTGACTACAAGATTTAAAAGTCTTCAATGGAACCTTGGAATGGATTGGAAAAAATTTTAGTGTTCCACTGTAGCTTCCAATCCCAACACTTCAGTTATATTGAAATGGATTTGAAACTGCACTTCAGTAACACTTTCTACACTTGAGTATTTATTCTAAACTTCTAAAATGAATTTTAAACAGCACTCGAGTATTGTTCAATACTTTCAAGAAGTTCTCAAGTATCATTGGAAGTAAAACTTAGTTCAATTCTAACACTTCCAGTAGAACTCGAGTATTACTAAAATGTTATAAAAACTCGAGTAACCATTTTTTATACTCAAGTATTGGACTCAAAATATTAATTCTGACATAATGACTTTCAAATGACACTTGAGTATTTGTTTTTAACACTCAAATATTTCTTCATTCACTTCAATTTTTGCTGAGATAATTTTCAAATAAGACTCGAACATTGTTAAACACACTCAAGTATACACTTTATCTGACTATATCTCAGACTGTCAAGAGCTTTCAACTTTATTTGAAATCTTTCCTCTTTCATGCTTAACTACCTTAAATCTTATTTATCTTCATAAATGCTTATCCTTCATACTTAGCAATAGGGTATGGTCTTTTGATATCTTCTCTGGTATGAGCTCAATGGACAAAATCTTATGCAATGAACATGCTATGTGTCAAAAGCATTTATTATAGAACATTTGAACAATGAAGCCAAGTGTAACAGAAATATAGTTCTATCTAATGGACATTTTCCTCAATTTCCAACGACAAAAGAAAAGCTCCAATAGGAAGAATACACTCTCAATGATAAAATGCCCAACATGAACTATAAATAGAAGAAGCATTCAAGAAGAGCAAAGAAAATTGAGAGAGAGAGAGAGAACAAAGAGTGAGCCAGCACATATAACGACAAAAATGTCAATTCTCTGAATCACACATATATACTTAGATTGCTCTGAAATTATAATCCCTTCATGTACTTCAGTGTTAACATATTCCACTTTATGGAGTGAAACATTTACCAAATGTAATCGTCCCAACCTTCTGAGAGTAACTTAGAATAAACTGAGTGAAATAGAGAGTGTAACCTTACATGTGGTAACGGGGAGCGATTGTAAAGGTTCTCAAGTATCTATGTGATTCACACTTTGCCTTTAGTTCTTTTCACATTGAGGTCAAATCAAAATTTTTAACCCAGGATTACACTATAGGGTGCAACCTCGAGTCGTTCACTTAATTTGAGCCTTTGATTATGGTCCTAAGTTAACTAATGTCATAAAATGCAAAACTGGATCAAAGAGGGGTTTTGGTTTTAAAACATGGTTGTAACTAAAAGAAAATATATAAATGTACGGATTGGGCCTGCACCCAACCCGCCATTATATGGCAGGCTCGGGTTGGCAAAATGCCAACTCGTGGGGGGGGGGGTAGGCTCTTTTAGCCCGCCCCGCCAACCCACGTGTTACAATATATGTATTTTCTTACATTTTTCCTTCTCAATATTTTTTTAGAAAGAAAAATGTAACATTAAATTCTATTTTTTTAGGATAAACAACACCTAATACATTCAAAAGTAGCATAAATATTTTATGTTTTCATGTCAACTATCTATAATACTATATTTAAAATTACAATAAAAAATTAATACTTATATATTTTAAAATTATAAGAAAATGTAGTGAGATAATATTATTTTTTGGGCCAAAATAAAATAATATTGTATCGTGAAAAAATTTTTAATTGTATTTTATTTTATTTTTTTATAATTTTTTTTGCTGGCTCATATGCTAGACCTTTGATGGGGGCAGGCGGGCGGGCTCTTTTAGCTTGCCTTGCCTAATCGGCAAGTTGAGGCAGGCCAGCTTGCAACCGACGGGCTAGGCCGTTTTCTCATCACTACTCAAGCTGTCACAGTTCGTAATTGATTAGGTGGAGAAAAAATTCACTAAGTTTCTTAATGATATCCTCAACAATTCGTTCTGTTTAGGATTTTATTCAATGAACTCTATTTCATGAAATATTATTAATAACACTTAGTGCGTGAAGTGAGAATGGTCAATGCAAAATATCCAATGAAATCAATATAAAGCTAGAAACAAGCACAACTATGCCCAAGAACAATAAAGCACAATGATTGCAATGAATGTCATATGAAACTTCATTAAATAGTGTATCACAAAGACCAATCTAGCTACACATAATGAAAATCCAAATGGTTACAATTGTAACCAAACATCCACATTAAATATCACAATCTCTAACTAAGAAACTAATGAATATTTGATGAAAATGTAGATTGAAACTAATACTCCTCTTTTTGCTCTTGAAACTCAAGCCTTCATCCATCTTCAAGAGGAAAGGAGAAGCTTAGCCACTCATAGAGTTGTGAAGCTCATCAGCTGGTGAAGAACCTAAGCTCCCCATTGGTGTATGATAGTGAGGATGGTGATGTTAGGGTTTGATGACAGTGGAGAATGAGAGAAGATGAGAGAAAATGTATATGGAGGCTAGGTATGGAGTGGTGTCAGGGAACCTAATGAAAATTACCCTAAATAGGGTTTTCTTTTGATATTTGATGATTCTAGGTCAGTTGCATGAGTGGGTAGGTTATTTTCCAAATGGGTATCGGATCCGATTTACTGATACAAGGACATTGCATAGCCAAGCATTTACTTTATCGAGGAAAACTACTCCAAAGAAATCCATTCTTTTGCTCTTTATACTTTGTCGTGGCACTAGTTGGCTGCAGTGAACGTCTCCAATGCTGCTTTTCCTTCCATCTTGTGTGCATTGCTAATCGATACTAATATTTACATGGTTTTCGTACTTCTTTTTGGGCATTATGTGACTCTTTTACTTTGTCTTGTGTGTAGTTAAGTCTCTTTTTCCTACATAGATCCATGTATTGCATATTTACTAACACAAGGGGGAACACGAGTGAATTATCTCTTTCAACTGTACATGCCTTCGAATTTTAGTGTTTGATTCTTTAACGAGGCTCTCTGCTTTTGTTGCAAGCATGTGGAGGAGATATTCAAGCCCAAAGATGAGTTTAAGGAGCTATTGTTCATTGAAAGGAAGAAATTGCAAGTAGAGTCCCACTAGGCCTGTTTTAGTCACGACCATAAATAATAGGTCATGACCTAGACGTAACTTTAGAGGTTGTGTTGATCTTCTAGGTCATGATCAATTATACTAATGTTGTGACTTTATCATGGTAAAGTCGTGACCTTATTCTTATGAAGTCACGACCTCATTGTGTGAAAATGCAGCTATGCAGTTTGGATTAGGTCAGCAGCCCATATACCCAAGGAAGGAGACACCACGAAGGACAGTGCCCAATCTGCATATTTGCAAGATGTGGAGCAAGCCCTCTCTCTCTCAGAAGCAGCCATAAATTCCCATTCATTCCCTTTCCATTTCCCAACATTTTCCATCATCTTCCACCATTCCCAAACCATTTAAACATTCTCCAACTCTTCCTTCAACACATTTCCATCTTCATCTTCACCCCCTCTCATGGCAGAAAGTACCTGTGGTTGTAGCTGCATTTCTAAAGCTATGAGAGGCTAAAATCTTAGCCTCTTGGTGATGGAGAACAAGGCCTGAGCTCTGGAATTCATTGGGGAGTATTTCTAGTCTAATCTTACACTTGAACACTTGTAGAGATTTCCACTACTATGTGAAATATGATTACTTGTTTGTGATTTTCGGATTAGACTATGTATTTGGAGTGGATGATGTTTTATGTTGATTCATATATATATCTCAGACATTGATTCCTTGTGTTCAACTAGTTGTTAATGATTGTTGGTGGTTATTTGTTCATTGGGTTTTTGTGGTTGTGGTTGCAATCCATTGAGAACGTGAGCAGCATTCATCCTTCTACATTATGAACGGTGTTAAACAATGTTTTAAGAAATGTTAATTGACTTAGATTGAAGTGATTTGCATTAATTAAATCATTGGACCTGAGCGATTGCTTGGGGTTTCTCAATTAGACTCGAAAGGATTAAACTCCCATATCAAAGTAAGAGCAAAGAGAGCTAAGTTTCCATCTCTAAGATCGTGTCTATCGCATATTCCCTTTGATCCAAAGCATACTTTCATTACTCAAAAAGACAAAAAATATTTACTACGTACATTCTCTTTGTCATGCATTACAGTTTTTGTTTATTAAATCAAACCGCCTTTTTCATACCCAAATCAACATGTTTTTAATTTCCAATTTAGACTAGGATAACAATAAACCGCTCCTCAAGATGAACGATAGGTTGCCCACTATATTACATTATTTTGGTGCAATCATGTTGTATTGAACCGGAATGCGACAAAACCATGTCCGATCAATTGCTCCTAACTTCTGGCTCTAACCTAGAGTGCCCTGAAATAAGTAGCAATAATTCAAAGTATCGATTGCCCAAGAATTTATTTGAATGCAATTAGTAATTAATCATGGTAATTTTAACTCCAAAGTAGGCTAATTAAAAACAAAAACTCTTGCTTCCAATTAAGCATAATTGTGATCAAAATGAGCTAGAAAGCTTGATGAAAACCCTGAAAACAATGTAGAAACTTATAAATAAATGGAGCTTAATCACTACGTAACAAACTTGAGTGGGTTTCATAATTGTCTAGAAAAATTTATGGGGTTCTCAAGTACCCACCATTACAAGCTTGAAATAGGCCATGTAAGTTTATATTGAATATGTGGCTGTAATAGTTTTCCAAGTACCTGGTTAAACTTGGAAGGTATAGTGGATTGCAAATCTCTGATGGGTCCTGTGTCGCTATGGGCCCTCAAAAGTTGTATAAATTCCGGATGGGAATAAACTATAGTGGTGCGATCCGGGTCGTGTTCACTTCGAGGAGCCTAATTGGTCTTATGTAATCTAAGTGATGAAACCATGCGTAAAGATAAAAATTGGGGGTTGTGCATTTGATGAAATTGCAGAAAATAGGATTAAGTTCTTTTTGGGATTTTCAAGTTATAGAAAGCTACAAATCACATAAACGATAAAATGGATAGATTGAAAACTCAATAAATGGAATTGCCCTTTGGAGTATTGACTAAACCTTCATCACTTCAAAAAGTATAGGGAGACTTACTTTGAAAACCAAATCTTGATTAGTTTAGAAAACCTTCCAAACTTAGTGAGAATAGTTGTTAATGAGACTCTTGACCCAAAAGCTCACAACAACTTCAATCACCCTCAAATTAGCTCTTGGCTGAGATTGTTACGAAGGCATCAACAAATCGAACACAATAACCTATTGTGCTAACAGGATATCTCATTTAATCAAACCGAACATTGATTGAACCCAACCAAATTCACGAGACCAAACAAAACATCCTCATTACAAAACAAATACCAAGAACAAATCTCATGAGTCAATCCACATTACAAAACCAGAAATTCTAACTAAGAATAACTGCAAT
>QFDD01000347.1:0-52175 GCA_006871305.1 Vachellia collinsii | reverse complement strand
AATATTAATTTTAATATAAAATTATTACAAATAAAATAAATATTATTTCTAATATTTTCATATTTAATATTGATTTTAATTAATATATTAATTAAGATTTAATATTAAATAATAAAAAAATAAGAAAAAAAATAAAAAATTTAAAATTGAAATTAATAATTAATTAATAAAATTATAATTATTATAATTAATTAATTAATAATTAAATAATAATTAAATTTGCGACGGAATTTGCCACGGAATTAGCCACGGAATACGTTTCCGTGGCTAATTCCGTGGCTAAATTTGCCACGGAATATTTCCGACGGAATTTCCGTCGGAAATTGCCACGGAATATTGTTTCCGTGGCTAATTCCGTGGCAAATTTTGCCATTCCGACGGAATTTTTGACGGATTTCCGACGGAATTAGCCACGGAAAAATTTCCGTGGCTAATTCCGTCGGAAATGAGGTGTTTTTTTGTAGTGACATGTCACCACCTCGCACTGTCACGTGTCGCCGGCTGATAAATTTGAAGGTTTGCCTTCTCCAGGAATCAAACCTCCAACCTCTTGGGCATGCGCCTAAGCCTTTGCCAATTGAGCTACAATGACTTTGCATATTTTAAATGCATATTTAAATATATATATATATATATATAATATTTTACTACATAATAAACTATAGACATTTACACACACACACACACACACACACTCTTATGTATATATTACTTGTACATTGTAATACCCTTAATTTTATCACATTAACATATCCAACAAAAGTATTTGAAATCACTTTAGTTGGCCATACCTTATGAAAAATGAAGTTTAAAATTTTTTGTTATCGGGTTACTATTCATAACCCTCTAAAAATGGCCATAACTTAGAACAATTATAATTAATTGTAGAAAAATCTAAATTGAGTGATTTCAAGTTATATGGGAAGATAATTGGATAAATGTGAGAGAAAAAATAAGTTCTGGACATTGTTACTTTAGAATCATGCCCATTTTTAATTGCAAAGGTTATTGTTCATTTGATCATTTTCAATTTTTTCAATATTTTTGCCTAACTTTGGAAGGACATATCTCTTAGTATGATTATCGGATTTGGACGAATTACTACTCATTTTAAAGGGAAAATCATATCTATTTGGTGGTAAAATATCACATCCTAACTCCCTCGATTGCTTCAAAACGAATCAGTCAACTTTAAATTCATTTTTGTTGACTTTTTCCCATTTTTTTGGTTATATTTGGTCCAATTGAGATATGGTTACTTTAACTTGCAATATCAATGCTTTTAGAGCAGTTTGACCTATTTAGCATGCTTGAATATAAATCTACCACTACACCTGCTAATAATCATAAATCACACATAAACCCTAATGGGTGTTTACAACTTTTAAATGCTCATTACGCACTTATCAAACCTTCAAGCATTCTCCTTCTTTCTTCTCTTCTTGGACCAAGGTAGTCTTAGGGTTTGATTATATTGGTTGGGTAAGATTCTTGAGAATCTTAGTAGTATAACAACTATTATTCAAGCACATCACTTGCATTAAAACATGATACAAGCTCAACTTACTTAACCTTGAAAATAAAATGCTATGTATACCTTATATATCACACAACATAGCATAGTGACAAATCTTCATCATGTTATAACCTTATCATTTACATCAGGTCATGTTATCCAAATCATAGCAAAGCAAGTAATCATGCAATAAATACAATGAAATGTAATTAAAACAATAATTGCTAAACTACCTTTTTCTCTTTACTTTTCTTGGTCCCTTACTCGCCAACTCTTTCCTTAATGTCCAATGGTCCTACATAACATCACATGAAGGTTACTAACTTATTTGAACCATTATAGCATCACTTCTTCATAACTATTCTTACTTTGCTCTCTTTAACCTTAACTTTGCACTTTTATATTTATGAGTTTCAAAATTAATCTAACATGCTTCTCCTATATAATTTTGCATGTAAATTCCATTTCTAAGCTCAAATAGCTCAAAAGAAACCTCATTCCCTTTCAACTACTCAAAATAGCAACTTAAGGAAAATTGTTGCCCAAAATTCCAATCTTTGTTTCTAATGCTTCCAAACTTGGTTTCTCACTTGTACCCTATACAAATTTTCATTTTAAACTCAATGGAAGCATCAAAATCATCAAAAACATATTCCTTCTTTCATTTTTCCTGCAGGCCAAAACAGTACAGAAAAATTGCAACATGTTTTTTCAACTTCTCGTACCTTATACATGCATAAAATCATTCATAGACCATTTTTCAATCATTTAACAACACAAAAATATTCCTCCCTTGCAGATCAATTTCGTACAGCAGCCCATTGACAGTGATTTTATGCCAAAAATTACAAACAAGTTTAAATCAACTCAAACCAAGTATCAACATGTAGTAAATTAAACATAGAGTTGATTGGAACCATTTACCACTTCCAATTTTTGTTCTTTCTTGCTTTCTCACTCTAGCCACTTTTCAAACCCTCTCTTGAATCTCTTCAATGACAGCACCATAGCAAAAATTACACCAATCAAAAGAGAGAATAGAGGTCTTAGATCAATTCTGTAGAAGAAATTAGACTTGGAACCACTTCCTACATTAGATTCTTGCTTGAAGTTGATATCTTTGCTTGTGTTGAACCCCATGGTTGGTCTCTCTTCTTCCTCTCCTTGTGTTGTTTGAAAAATGGCAGAAATGGGGGCTGAAAACTTTTAAAAATCTGTCTAAGTCACTTAATGAAGATAGGGTCCAAGTATACTGACAAAGTAACTTTACACTGATGTAATTACCACTTTCAGTTAATATCTCTTCTTACTTTTCTCTTTTAAATAAGAAGAGACCAAGTGACACAAGCATAGACTCCATAATCTCCTTTATGAAAGCAAGTTTACTTTATGGTTACTTTACCTGATAATTTTCTTCCGGAAATGCTTTTCGGAGATTTTCTTATCACTGGACCAATTTAGTGTTAATAAAATTCCTATAATTCCTATGCTCTTACTATCATTTTTCCTTCCTTAATTCCCATTCTAAATGTGTCTTTAATTAATTTATGAAGAAAACCCTTTTCCGAGGTTTTTTCGGGTCTTTTTCTTCCGATCCGGCAACCTAGTTCTAACTTTCCCTTGAAATCAATTTAGAAAATACTAGAATTTTTAAGCTATTTTTCCTTACTCTGAACCAGATATCAGAGGCTTTTAGGTATTTCAAATAATTATATTTGACTGATTATTTTATTAAATAACCAAATATTAAATAACTTTTAAAATTCCTGCAAAGATTATTTATGTCATTTTAATTTAAACTAAGCCTCAATTACTAATCAATGAATTTTTCTTTATCTTTTGGGACTTTGAAAAATTTTCTGATATTTATGTCCTTTGATTTTTCTCAATTTACCAAAATACCCTGGAATTTAAAAAATGACAATTTGGTTCCAAGAATTTTGAATTTACACTTAGATCCCTTTTCAAAATAACACTTTGATCCTTTACTTTTCAAAATGTCCATTTTGCCCTTACTTTTTTTTTTCCTACATTTGGCAAAATGACTCTCTTGTCTTTCCTATACTTTCTACTTCCACATATATTCTTCCTTTTATTTTCCTTTACTTTTAACTTTCCTTTGTCGAGCCAAATGTTACATAGTTTCTAAAGAATCATTTTACCTGACAGGAAACTTCATGAAATTGGGCTTGGTAACATTTATCATTCAGGCTCATTCTTAAACTTTTAGGCCTAAAATTTGGGATATAACATACATATATCTATATATACAATATATAATATTATTAGAAACTAAAAGTAAATTAAATGATAATTTTAATGCAACAGCTTATTATTTTATATATTTGCATTTTATTTTACATATAGTATATTATTAATTGAATAATAATTTTTATACACATATATAATTATTAATTTCATAATTTTTATTTTTTAAAAATATTATTTTTAATAAAAAAATTTACAAATAAAATAAATATTAAATTTCTTGCTTTTAGCGGTGATGAAAAAAGTCAGCGTTGAAAGTCTAGCCTTCAACTGAAAGGTACCTTTAGCGGTCACATAAATGTTGCCACTAAAAAACTCCAGCGGCAACTTTTTTTGTCGCAGCTCAAAGTCATTGCTGAAAGTCTTTTTTATTTTTTTTATTTTAGTGTAAGAGTCTAGTTGAAACTATAGCAAGTTCTAATAGCATACCAAGGGCGTTCAATATAGAAATTATAAAACCACGAAGCACTTATCCAGTTAAAAGCACAGCAAACCCTCCAAGGTGTTCAAAGAACTTATAGCTTGAGTTGCTTGTATGGAGGAGCGCATGGATTGTTAAATGAATGTTGCCATAGACAAATATAATTGGAGCTTGATGTGACACATGACATAGCACTCCAAAAACCACCATGACATGGGAGTGGTTTATGCACATTTGGTTGCTGAGAAAGACGATTTGAGAGCTAAACAGGAGCATTTGAACTCAATTCCCACATTATTGAAGGCCTAATATAATTAAATGTGCATGGAGGAATCCAGTGGAACTATAATATTTCTTTTGGGTCTCGGTAGCATTGTGGAATGGACCACGGAGTTCAGGACGTGATCCAACCATATTCAAGCTCAAATGGATGTCTAAAATCCCATACATGGTTATGGATATGAATAGTAAAATGAAGATTATTTGGCAGATCTAAGAAGCTTTAAGAAGCATCACGAATTTTCTTTTATGACATTAACTAGGATTATATCAGTTTTCTATTTTATAGTTTCTTATTTTGTATAAATTTCTTCTGGAAGGCAAAAACTTATTATATATTGCATTAATTAATAGAGTCAAATAAGAAGCTTCTCATTAATGATAGGACCTTTCTAGGTATTGATGATCCTTGTGTGGTCTTCATAGGAATGCTCATGGGAATACTCAACAATAGCAAGGGATTGATGATCCTTCTGTTGTCTTCGTAGTTAGGTTATATGAGACAAATACTTTTAAGGTCTTACCTTCAATCATCCTTCTGATTTTGTGATTGGGGTTATAAGAGACTTGTTCTCTTTTGATCTCTTGTTGATCTTGATTTGTTCCAACCCTTATATATATATCATGTGGCATCAAAGCTTAGGTTTGCTAGATTTCAAGTTCTATCCTTTTTTTTTAATCTTGTTGCTTCTATATCTATTGTCTATTGTCTCCATCTTCTTTATTCTATCTTTTGCTTCTTCTTCCTAGTTTCATCAACTTTGTGGAAGAGGAGGGGAGAATGGAAAAAAAAAATGCAAGAAGGAACACAGATTATGTAAAAACAGAGAAGAATGAACACAAGATAGAATAAAGAAGATGGAGACAATTGATGCGGAAGAAACAAAATAAAAAACACAGATGGATAGAACTTGAAATCCATCAATACTCAGTTTTGATGTTGCTTGATATGAGGGTTGGTATAGATAGGCTAGAAGACAAGTATATGGATCGGAATGAGACCTTAAGAGAACTTATCTCTTATAACTTTAAAAACAGAAAACCAAATGAATGATCAAAGGTAAGATCTTAAGAGAACCTATTTTGCTTACAACCCTAACTGTGAAGACACCATGAGAATCAGTCCCTTAACACTGTTAGAGTATTCTCATGAGAAGATGAGGATGCAAGCAATGCTTACACAAACAGAGAGAATTATCTAATAATAGAGTTCTAATTCATTTAATTCTTCTATGAATAGAGTACATATTGAAATATTTATAAGTTAAAACTCTTGGAAAACCCTCATTAAAAATCAAAGCCCCATAAATTCATTATAAGCTATTAGAACCTAAAATGCTAACTAAATAAAATACCTAAAAATTTATGCAAAAATACAATAGAAATAGAAAAACAAAGTCTGCTAGAACACTCTAACTTGCTAATCAATATAGAATAATATAGATAACACTCACAACCTAGAAAGGCCTCATCACTAATGAGAAGCTTCTTATTTGACTATCTATTAATTAATGCAATATGTAATAAGCAAGTTTTTACCTTTAAGAAGCAAGAAATACAAAATAAAAACTTGCAAATGTATCTTCTTTGTTATTCACGTCTATAAGCATGTATGGGCTTCTTAATTAGACATCCACTTGGGATCAAATATGGTTGGATCACATTTTGAAACTCTCATATCCATTTGTCTTAATTTTAATGCTTTGCATCATTATTTACTCTAGCATGAGAATTTATAGTCGGAGCATGAACTTTTTTTCTCTGATTTTATTAAAATAATTTGTTCACTCATTTGACATTTGAGAACAGATCGATACAAAACTCTCGTGATTTGTCCAAAGATGGTTTTTTCTGATCAACTTAGCTTGTGGGTTGTAGCATGTTGCTTGATAATTTTTTTTATCTATGAATGGGGTCATTATTTATTCTTTGACTGTTTATTGATCTTAGAATTTTGGGAAGATCTTAAACTTTATTGGAAATTATTTGATAAATTGTTGAATTCTATATTTGGTAATTTTGTAAATAGAAATAATTTTGTGTGTTTGGAATTATGTTCACTGTTTGGTTGATGATTTTCAGTTACTATGTCCAATATTTCGTTGCTTGTGACTCTGGTATTTCCAATGTATAACAGTTGGCTATTATTTGTGTTTTTTCTCATTTATTGATATGTACTTTTCCCTTCTTTTATTAGACGAATTTGGGAACTCACTATGGTTTACCGGTGTGCCGATAGCTTAAATTGCGTCAAATTAAAGAGCAATAGCTATAATGTAGTGTTTTGTTGCACAAGTATATGCAAGTGAAACTTGTGCTAAAAAAATGTTAGAATTTGAGTGGCATAAGAGAGTGTACGCGAATAAGTAACTACCCATTTAGTTGAAATAACTATTATAAGATAAACTGGCAATGCTATATGACATTCATTGTGACTCTTATCTTCTGTATACATTCAAGTTCATATAGCATTGCGAGTATTATATGGTTCGATAAAACTGCTATTTCAACTTAGTAGACGCTTTCAGATCATAAATATATAAATTTATGAGCATTTTCTCCATTTGAATCACTGAGCTTGTAAACTATGTGTGACATCCCGGTCAAAGGAATATAACTTGGGTTATTTCAAGGCAACATGCAATATTTCTCAACAAGAAGGGAAAATTAAATGATTTAAAGGCAACTTATATACTACGTATTTTTTTTTTTAAAGAAAGTATCAATAAAATAAGTTGACCATGTGATTTTGAACGTGATGAAAAATCCAACATATGCTTTCTTTAAATTAAAGAGTGCCAACTAATTAAGGTACTTCCTTATACCCTCCTTTAAATTTATACTATATTTCCATATGCAATTATGCATTGTTGTCATATGCTTTTAAATGAGAGGGACCGAAAAACACACAGTCTCATATCCATAGAGTGAGATGTTGACTTGTGAAAAAGAGGACCTAATTCCTATGGTGATGATGACCATCACCAAACCGCTTGGGTTTAGAAGGATTGAAGAGAAGAAAATTAAATATAGTGTAAGCTATATTCATCATGCTGAAATATTTTCTTAAATGCATCTAGCACTCTTAAGTATTTTGTGGTGCATCCAGTATCTAAAAGTATTTTTTCATGTACATGTAGTACCTTAAAGTATTTTTTTTCATATATCTAGAACCCTAAAAGTATTTTTTGAGATGCTTCTAGAACCTTAAAATATTTTTGGATGCATTTAACATTAAGGCATAAAGAAAACTTTACGGCACTTGACGCATTTGAAAAATAATTTAGGGTATTGAATGTATTGAGAAAATATTTTACAGTATTGGATACACTTTAACCCTTAAATATAAATAATTTGCAAATTATATGTATAACAAGCTCGTCAATGCGTAGGAAATAAACCATGTGCGTAGTTAAAGTAAAAGCAAACCACACATAAACTCATCAAACTCTAGGGCAAAATATTGGAAAAGGCAATGGATCGAAGAGAAATTTTATTTTCAAAAGCTGGAAGAAGAAATGCATTTGTAAATTGAAAAAAAAAAATCTACAACCGTGTAGAAAAGCAACATTTCAAATTCAAGCTATCCATATATCAACTTCTCATGTAAGCTGCATTGTTTATAATCAATATTGAAGTCGGCGTCTTCTCTTTAAAATTAATTTGTTGTTGATAAGTTATTATGATATTCCATAAAGGAAAAAAGGATATGTTGAACGTTCTTCATAATCTCTATTCTCTCTAAAATCCTCTTCCTCATTTACCTCTCAAAATCTTATTTCAACGATTGGATTACAAATTGATGGATTTAACATTTTATAAAATTATTAAAATATTTTTAAATTCAATATTTTTCTCTACTATATATAAATGTCTGTAACATGTTGTAACAATTTAATTTAATTTAATTATTTTGTAGTAATATTTTATTAAAATTAAATATGAACCATTCATTTTCCAATCTAAATTAAGTTAGAGATGGGATCTTGAGAAGAAAATGAGAGAGAAGGATCTGAAAGTATCTGACTCAACACATCATTTGCCCATCAGTTAGATGGCAATTGCGTTTAATTAATATTTTCATTTAGTGTATGCATATCCAAAAGTTCGTTTAAGCAGGAAAAAAAATTAAAGAACAAAAACAAATGCATAACAACAAAGTCAAAATATATAGTCAGCAGAAAAATACATTCCTTAATTTGAGTATACCGAAGAACAGAAGGCAGGCATGCTAGTGCTGTTATTTGGAAAGTAAGTAAATAAATAAATAAACATCTAGCTGTTTTCCCCAAACACAATTTCTTGGAGGCTGCTCAAGTTGCTTGCCAAACTCGCCATTTTCTTCAAAAAGTACTTACTATGCTTTATTGTGTTCCCTTCAACCCCAATCCCGAGAGAATAATGTTCATGCACCTGCCCTAAGAAATTTTCACACTTTCGTATTGCTATAAAGGATTTAGGATAAATTAAAATAATTATATCAATATATAAATCAATCACCTCAATCCTCATCTATATCGATACACTTATTTTGATTTGCACGCAATTAAGCTAAACTGTAAAGTACGATTTATTGATGTAATGTAACAAATCAAATGAAGTAGTGAAGTACATATAAAGATAGAACAAAGGTAATATGGTCTTCGTTCATTAAATCACATGAAATACTTTAGAAGATGGCATCATAAAGAGACACTCAACTCATATGAAATTCACATGTGGAAGGTTTTTCTTATTCCTCTTCTCTAATAAGTAAGGTCTCTCCGCTCCGAGAAGCATGTGCATCTGCTTCTCAAAGAGAGATAGACACACTACATATAAGTGACCTTATCTGACATGTGGATTGTTTATGTCTTTATCTTATGATTATTTGATTTAGTAAACTACATAACAACATATATATATATATAAAGTAAGGACTTTTGTTCAGTCTTTTTCTGACAAATAAAGTGCTCTTATTAAGGGAAAAGAACTATCAAATTACACCACCTAGTGCTTGGATCAACTCACATTAAATTGTTTCAACTTAATTATTAAGGTCTTATTTAAGCTATTAGTATGGACCCGTGATAATTACTTGGAGTTTTTAAGGTGTCTACCATTATGGGCTTGTGAATTTGACTAATCAGTTATTCGAATACTTTATAATAAAATATAGAAAAGAAGCTATATACTTGTTGATTAAAAAAACAATGAAATTTCAGAAAATGAATGTAATCATGAAAAATCTGACAAGTGAACAACATTAACCTATTTTTCTATACCAAAGCTTTGTGATTGCATACTGCTTATTGTTAGATTTTCGCTGAGAGCACTCCAACAAATGCGCTCTCAAAAAATGCCAGTGGAAGTCAATATGTGTATGTAAATTATTATTTAATTTACTAATGAACTAAAAAGTGTTCCTACTTTCTAGAGTTAGTATATAATATTCGCCATCGCATTCCCAAGACGAAACAGAAAAAGGTAGGCAAGCGCAAGAAACAAGAGCACTAGCCATTCAAATTCTGCAAGCCTTTAGAAGATGACAAGGAATGAAAAGTTACTCGGTTGCTCCAAGTGGGAGGTGCATAAATATACATAGCATTCCTGATTTTGATTTTGTTTCATGTTTAATTTCTTATTATTATACTCCTCTTATTATACTACTACTCTTGTCCTATTTATAGGGCAAAATGAATAGGTTTTGTTTGATCATATTTATAAGTCACTTCATTAAATTTTTCATATGAATGTGCAATTTTATTCTTCATTTATTATGTTTTGATTGTACTCTCATGTATTATAGTGAATATTAAGTAGTGATAAATTTGAAAATTTAAATTTTAAGACATAATTAATAAGGTTTAAGGTTTCCTTAATTTAAATTTATGTGAAACATACTTGAAGTGACTTATAAATTAATGACCAGAGGAGTCCTTGTTATTTGAAAAAAATTGACAATATTTTAATGTTGCCATGTTATATGCTTTAAGTTTACGACAAATTTCTATACCTTGTATGACATGAGATTATATTAAAAAATATGATTGTATAAAATATTTATCATATGAATATTTTATATTGTCATATGTTTGTTACGATAACTACATGACAATAGGTGTTTGGTGATAAGATTAAAATGATATTTTAAAAAGATTTGAAGACATTATATATCAGTGTCATTACTTAATAATTTGATTATGCGATCCGTGTTTTGCATGGAATGTAATTTATGTATCATTTTATAAAGTTTATATTATCTATTAATGGAATAAGCTAACATGTATGTAATTATTTATCTGGAAAAAACATGTGTGTGTGTGTGTGTGTATTTAAAAGAAGGGTGAAGGTTGAATTTTGATCTGAAAGTTTTTACATTTGAGCTGTGGAGAGCTAAAAATTTTTTTGGATCAATGTTCGGGGAGTCTTAAAAAAGAGCAATATGCCACCCCTAACAATTAAAAATATTTAATAGTAAATGTTTGTATTTCAACGATTTGGGTGACTTTTCTTTTTTTTTTTATAACACTTTTAGGGCATATTGGTGTATAAAAATAATCTAAGATAAAATTGGATTTAACCCTTTGAAGAGTTATCAAATAATTTAATGCCCTCAAGTGGTGTATAAAAATTGGACCTCAACCCCTAAAAAAACATAAAGTTGTGCAGTACAAAACCTCCTAACACATAAAAACGTCACTATGAAAGTTACAACGAAGTCTTCTTAATTTGAGTCATTCCTATTGTATATTATGTATCACTCTTAATGTGAACTTAATCCCACAAGATTTGTGAAATTGTCGCAGTTCACATCTCTAGGTTCAAGTATGAGAATGCATGCTTAAGGTCGTTCTCTTAAATGACAATGTGAACTCAATGTTCAATAATTTGAGATCCCAAGGAAAAGAAATAAGAGAAAATTCATTATTTAATTGTGACCACCAAAGATGATACAAATAAAAAAAGAGCGAAAAATAAAAAACAAAAACAATCACAAATCGAGTGTGACATGTAAGATGGAAATTAAATTAAGTCTAAACAGAACCCTACTTCTAAACTATAAAAAGATGATTGTAGTAAGAAAAAGACGTCCTATATGATGGTATAGGCAGATCTTTTCATTGATTTGCATATATTGATGCGTTTTTTAAGACAAAGATGTTCAATGTTGTTGCTCCAGGAGTGAAGAAAGGTGGCTTCACAATCCAGAAAAGAGTAGCTCTTAGACATTTGTAGATGAAGAGTCCCTTGACTGCTTTTTGTCGAAGTAAAAAACTGAAGAGTTTTTTTTATTTATTGTCAAGGATAGGCTCATGTCATTTTAGGCTTCAGACTACAAATTAAATGTTATATTAAGAATAGTATTATCTAACTAGGTTGAGAACTACTCAAACTAGATTGCTCGAGCAAAAGGGCAAAGATATAAAATAAGTGATTAAGAGTTTCTTGTTGATGTCAACTAAATAAACACTGCCCAGAGACATTTCCATGGTGTAACCAGAGAATATCACAAGATGGTAATGCATTATGTAGTAATTTCCAATCTAATTTACTGGCATTCAATTCACTGGATAGATAATCAGTTTACATTATTTCCTCATAATTATTACAAATATTGTTTCCTTTATATATTAAAGACAAATATGTGTTTTTTTTCACTCAATGCATATCAATTTTTTTCACAATTATTTAATACTTTTTTAAAACAAATTGGGTTCTCTTAAAAAAAAAATTGTCTGAATTTTTTTTTTTTTGAAAAATAAGTTAAAAACAGAACTAAACAATATGATTTTCTCATTTTTCTTTATCTCTTATACTTAATGTAATTTATTCTTTAAACTTCGTATAAGATAGCATAAAATATGCGTGGTCAGATTTGAACATCAAATTCTAATCAACAACCTTTAAATTAACAATATATTAAAGTGATTGAATAAAAGACATGAGAGAGAAGATAAGAGACAAGCCAAATTTAAGGAACAGCCCCCATACATCGATCTGAATCTGATGCCACTTTTCGGATATGCGAAATCTCTATTCAAGACTTTGTCTCACTCTATCTCTATCTCTTCTCTCCTATATATTTCTGAACAAGACTCTGTGTTGCTTCTCTTTCCCTCTCTTGGGACCCAGTGAAATAGAAATGTCACAAGTAGGAGACAAAAGAGAGGAGGCCACCATATCTTCATCTTCTCTCATTACTTCTTCTCCCTACACCTCCATGTTCTCCATTACAACCTCTTCATATTTTTACTAGTTCTTCTCTCCTCAAGTTCTTGCATTCACTTCTCTTTGATTTCTCTTTTACTACAAAATACTTCTTCCCCAACAAGTTATTTTGCTCAATAATAAGTTCCTTCCTCATCAAAATTATCTGATCTCTCTCTCTCACTATGTCACTTACATTGCTTCGTCTTCTTCTCTTTCTGTGCTTGTCCTTCCATGCATGCAATGCTCGGTGCCTTATCGATCTCGGTAACAAGAAGGTCGAGAAGAAATCCCATTCCTTTCTCAAGGTTTGTCATGCAGCTTCAGTTATGATTTGTAATTTTGTAGGCTGCAACGATGTTGCTGCTTATTAATCAAAACGCTTACCCTAAATATGTTTCGATGAGGAGAAAATTAGAGAGGAAAGACTTCTAGGAGCGAAACCTCTCAAAAATAGTAAAAACAATTGACTATATTTAGAAGTTTTTTCTCCTACTATTCTCTACCCTCTATTTTTATCCGATTTTCTCTAATCCAAACATAGGGGTCTGATTGATGAGATATATTATTCATATATAGTCTTATGAGATTTCTTGATTGTTTGTTCTTGGTGCAGAATAACGATAATAAGAGTGTTGATCTCTCTCCAAAGCAGCTTGCATCACAGAGAAATGGAGAAGAAGAGGAGAAGAAGAAGACTGGGATATTGGTTGTTGAAGCTGAAAAGCCAAAAGCGAACACAACAAGCAGAAGAAGCAGCCAGAAGATGTCGAAAGTGAAGAAGGGAAAACCTATTGGTTCATCAGGTTCTTTAAAAACTCATGAATCATCTCTTGTTTCAGTGTCTTGGAGTGTGCCTCACAAGAAAAAGGGCTACAAAAATCCAGGCTTTAACTTGGATTATTCACCACCCAAGACTCATCCTCCTTCTCACAACTGAGTTAATTACGTTGCTTATATATATATATATATGAAGTGCAATTTTCCCTGCTGAGTTATTATGTATAATGGGAAGCCCTACTGAACAAGGAAGAAAAATGAAGGCTCAAGGCATGGTTTCTCGTTATATGGTGAAATGTTCTAGTTTTGTCGACGTATATGACTACAATATATTGACTTTAATTATATATGACCCTCCCTCCCTCTACATGTGTGTGTGTGTGTCTATGACCTAGGCTATTTTAAGCGTTTCTTTTTATAATGTAAATCGATTCGATAATGCTTTCTAGCATGAACATGATTCCTTTTCTCAATCTTTCTAAGTCTTTTACATATATACTACCTCCGAATCTTGATATAAAATCTAATTTATAATATAAACTAAATCTTATATTAAAAAACAAGTTATCAGTGAATTACAAATTATATATATTATCCCCCTCTTTCTCACACACATGCATAATCCGTTTCACATATCAATATCTTGTTGTCAGAAGTATAACTAGACTTCTTCAATATATTTGTTGATAAAAAAAATCTGCAGAACATTCTTTGAATTTGAAATAGTTATGTTAAAGGTTCAGGGAATATACAAGAAACTTAAAATCTCTCTACCTACTGATATGACAGTAACTGTAAGTCATGTTCATTGAGGTTCGTTATGCATGTGCGTGGTCATTAATGCTCATCGGGGTATAATTGGGATGAGAAGGCGAATCAAAGATTTGATTTAGACCTTTCCATTCATTTTTTTTTTTGGGGCTGGACTGAAGAATATAGAAAAAAAAGGAAAAGAAGTGAAATTTTTAATGTTGATATCTTTTTCATTGGTTTAGATTTGAATTGGAAAATTTGATGAAACTTTCATGCCTGAGAATATTGATTAAAAAGACCTAACAAGTTTTTCTACATGGGAAGTATGTCTACTTTACATAATTTTATACTGAAAATATCAGTATTTAAATTTAGCTATAATGAAATTTTAAAACAGTGATTTTTCATCAATTTTGTCATTTAAATTTCACATTTGCTTGATATTTTTGGATCAAATAAGTTATTATAATGACGACAACGGAAGAAAACAATATTTATCTAAATTAAATGGAGAAAAAAATTAAAAAATAGAAAATTTCCTTTTTCTTCCTTTCGGTTTTAATCTCTCAATTTCACATGCCTTGAATATATTAAACCCTAATAAGTAATTTATTCAATAGATGTAAGGCGATAGCAATAACTTTTCAAATATAGATTTTTCTATGTAAATAAAATATCTTTTACAAACTTCCCTTATTCAACGCTTGATCTTCAAAACTGTAATTTTTCTCCTTCGCCTCGAAGTTACCAAGGAAAAGAATTATTAATTGAATAAGTGAATCACTTACTGATAATGGCTTATTTATGAGGTAAAGAAAAGAAAATTTTTTTCCCTTATTTATAATGTCATGTCATTAATTTTTTCACATAAATATATAAAAGTACCCTTCATTAAATGTACATTTTTGTTATATTCAATGAAACATATTGAAAATAATTTTTATATAGGATTAAAGAATTATTTGCATATCATCAAATTGTTTATACGAAGAGCCAAAAAATCATCCAAGAATTAATTTTTAATTGACTATAGAGTTCACAGATTGAACTTGCATTGTGTGTGTGTGTGTGTGGGGAAGCAATTCTTAGTTGTGGGAACTATTGTGGTGGTTGGTTCGTAGTATTAAATGTAGAAACTAACTGTATAGGTTCCAACATTTCCACATGTTTTTGGGTATTTTTGTCGAGTGAATTAATTGTTTTGTTTTTCTTCCAATCTAATCCCTTGAATGAAGTTGGCTCCTCAGCAAGCTAAAGACGCAAATTTAATCTCCTTGCATACCACTCCTCCGGTTTTATTTATAAACAACATTCACTCTCATGATTTGGTCATATATATAAGCAACAATTTTGATTTGTCAATAGATTTTAATGCATTTTTTTCCATTTTTACTCCAACTAATTGCATGTCTTTATCATATTTTTTTCTCCACTCATTCCCTTTCGTGTTTTTCCCACTCATTCTCTCACACTCATTAATAAATGAGAGTACAAAGGAGCCTATATTATAAATAAGCTGGGTATGGTTTAAAAAAGGTTTTATCTTCCATATTCATTATTTTTAACCAATTAACTACCAGTTCATTTACATTATTGAGTAATTGTTTCTTATAAAAAATACAAGAGAGAGTATGTTATTGCCTTTAAATAGGATAGAAAGAGAAGGAATTTTGTTATCCTATTTATGAGTTGCATCATTAAATTTTTTTATATAAATATAAAATTTTACTCTTAATTTATTAGTGTCGATTTCATTTATAATGATATGATCCTATTTATTGGCACAAAGATGGAATTTTTTTATCTTATTTATAAGTCACATCATAAGGGTTTTTCATATAAATGAATAATTTTGCTCTTCATTTATTATTATGTTGACACGGTTCTCATGGAATATAATATATATTAAATAAGGACAAATTTGGAAAGTTATTTAACTTTAAGATAAAGTTATTGAAATTTAAGTTTTTTGTTTGTTTGTGTGAAACAAATTAGAAGTGATATTACTCTAGACTTATTTATATATTACTTTTAACATGTTTCATATGGACCAAGAAAAACTTTCAAACTCATTAATTATACCTTAAAATTTAACAGTTTTTTTAACTTAATCCCTATTTAATATTCATTATACTTCATAAGAATAAAGTCAATTTGAAAATAAATGAATGGTAAAACTGTACATTTATATGAAAAATTCAATTATGTGACTTATAAATAGAATAAAAAATTTCCTCCTCTCTCTCTCTCTTCCCCCTTGTTTAAGTAGGATCATAGGAGTATATAAATAGGACAAGGCAAATATACACACACATACATAACATACTACTTGTGAAAGATTTAATAATACGTGTTTCATTGTTGATATGGTTTCATTTGTATTTGAAACTAAATTAAAGTAAGTAGTTAATTTATATTGTAATTTAACCCTTATAACTTTCATCTTCTTTTTTTTGGCCTCTTCTTGTTTTTTTTGGCCTCTGTGAGAGGCTATTTATAAGCTATACATGAACAATGCTGCTTAGTCCTCGAATTCAATTTAACACATAAGAGCCTCCATCTCATTTTGTGAACGCATATATGTGTCTAAATTCATTAGCCAAAAAACTAAAAACATATATATATATATATGTATGTATGTATGTATAATCTAAATATCGTTACCAGTTGAACACATGACGACAAGGACTTACGATTTGTGACAATTTTAATATAGTAAAAGATAAAAGATGATTTAATGTTGAAACTTATATCAAACAACAAGAACTTAGATATTATAGAAATCTTTTATGTTACACAATACATACATACATTAGAAGTGATTTTTATATGAATATAGTTTGATTCACTTAAACAAATTGTTTATTTTTTGGCCAACAAAAAACCAAATTGTTTATTTGCCTAGCCTTGGTGTTCCGTACCTAACAGGAGACAGAAGATGCAACAGTTCCAAGTATGTCCCCCGAGAGAGCAAATATGACATCCAAGCAATTCAAAAGATGATTAAAATCCCAATAAAATTGTTTGGGATGGAGAAAATTGAAGTAAGTGTTTTCTTGTTGTAACCAAACACAGGCATCCAACTTAGGAAGAAGGGTCTCATTGTACTGTACTCATGTTGGCACTCTCACCAACAAAATTATATGCATTTTGAAATATATAATAAATTCAATTCATTTAATTAATATGAGTCTTGTGTATTTGCATGAAATATTTTTTTAAAAAAAAATTACTCACACTAATTATGGGTTAAAAAAGAGTAAGGCTTATTATATTATAGGCTTAAATGCCCAAAAATCCTTGAATTTTGGATGAATTACACATAACATCTCTAACATTTAAAAGGTTATAAAGAATTTAAATGAATCAGTATATAATAAAAATTATTAAAAAGACACTATATGGAAAAAAAAAAGTTAACTTTGATGGTAATGTTAATGACAGGGGAGTTGATAGACAAAATATGAAATAGTAAGGTCATTAAATTAAACTTATAAACATTACAGAGATTATGTGCAATTGATTCAAAATCCAGAGAATTTTATGTATTTTAGCCTATATGGGTTAATTAGTATTCAATATATCCGACACTATTTTTCTACTAGTACTTAGTATCTTAAATTTAATTGAGGATGCTCTTTGCTACTAAGAAAATATATACTTTAAGGGTAAAATTCCACCAAAAAATATTTTAAAATAATGGATGCTTTAGGAAAAATGTTAGGGTACTAAGCGCAATCAATAATTAGTTTAGAATTTGTTACTAAAAAATAGTTAGGATTAGGATTGTTGATTCAACTTAACCCTATATGTATGTGAATTATTTGAAAGCTCAATGTTTCATATCAAGTTTATAATTCCATTTGTTTTCAATGTCAATTATGGACGTCAATACAAATATCATATCTAAAATATAAAACAAACTACAAACTTCACCAAGAATAATTTAACTTATTTCTGAAAATTCATTTAATACATGACGACCCGTCTAGATAATAACAATAGTCAAAATATAAAATTTATACTTCTAAAAAATAATGAAAAATGATTTACGTTTCAGATTTTATATCTTTTATTATAGCAAAAAAAAAAGGTAATACATTGGGTCCAGGATGTTCATAAAAGTCAATGCGTATCTTCAAATATAAAGAGCAACATAAATACTTACAAATGTTTTAATAGATGTTTTCACATTAACAACATGATTTAAATTTTAAATAACTTTGTGAGTTGTAAGTCTTTTTTTTTTTTGGCCAACGGTGAGTTGTAAGTCAACTCTTGACTAATTGGATTAGTTTTTTGTTTATATTCAATATTTTTGTCTTTTGATGAGATACCACGCTACCAACATTCGGGGCCTAAATGTTACATTCCCAATGCAATGGAAGTCCTTGAATTAGGTTCTAAACTGCATTTTTATTGTAAATTTCTTCAAGAAAATCAACGTACCTGAAGCTTCGCTATGGAAATTATTTATGCTTGTGGCTGACTTCCATTGAAATGTTTATTTTTGTTAGATCCCGAAGAGAAAGTTCATAGTACCATTGAAAAATTAACTTCAGTCAATTAAAAAATAAAAACAAGAAGGGATGCTTATTTTCAGCCTCAAAACATGATCATAGATTGCAACGCAGCTTCTTATATAATAATATGCAAAAATCTTGATTACATGTTAGATTTGATGAGTCTAAACATCTATCTGATATCATTCTAGATCGATACTCTATTTATTAATAGATAACCTCAACAAATAATACCCCACCACTACAAAAAAAATTCAATTTCGGACGGAAATTTTTCGTTTAGTCACGGAAAAATATTCCGTGGTAATTTCTAAAGGAATTTTTTACGGAAATTTTTTGTGGTAAAATTAGCTATGGAAAAAATATTCCGTAGAAATTTTTGACTGAAATTTTCCGTGGCAAAATTAGCAACAAAATTAGCTACGGAATATTATTTCATGGCTAATTCCGTGACAAATTTAATTATTATTAATTAATTAATATAATTATAATTTTATTAATTAATTATTAATTTCTAGTTTAAATTTCTTATTTATTATTAAATTTCAATTAATATATTAATTAAAATGAATATTAAATATGTAAATATTAGAAATAATATTTATTTTATTTGTAATAATTTTATATTAAAATAAATATTTTTAAAATAATAAAAATTATGAAATTAATAATCATATAAATATATAAATATTATTGTCCAATCAATAATATATTATATATAAAATGAAATGAAAATATATAAAACAATAAACACATAAATTAAAATTATCATTCAATTTAGTTTTTAATAATATTATATATATGTGTGTGTATAATTATAAATGTAAATAATTTATTATATATTAGAATATTATATATATATATATATTTAAATATGTATTTAGAAGATACAAGGTTGTCGTAGCTCAACTGACAAGGAATTACGTGCATACACAAGTGGTCCGGGGTTCGAATCTTGGAGGAGATAAAATTGCGAATTTATCAGGTTGTGACACATGGTGGCTTTATTTTGAAAAAAAATAGAAATTTGCCATGGAAAATTCGGTAGCAAATTTTCCGACGGAATATTCTGTGGCAAACTTTCTGATGGAATTAAAATTCCTTCAGTAACTAATTTGTGACGGTAAATTTAGCGAGGGAACAAATTCCGTCGAAAATTCTGTGGTAAACCAAAATTCCGTTAGTAATTTTGTGGTAAATTCTGTGGCTAATTTCATGTTTTTTATAGTGCACCAATCCTATTTATAAGGAAAATAGAGAAATATTATTTATTTTATTTATAAATTATCTCATTAGATTTTTCATTTGAATATATAATTTATATATATATAAGAGCTAATTAATCTTTTTTTTAGAAAGACTGAGGAAGCTAAATAAATTACTTTAAAGTATTTATATTTATTATTTTTCTCCAAATCAATTTGGCTAACTTGTAAACTAACATATAATTTAATTATATATATAAATACTTTTAAATAATTTATTTAGCCAACTAACTATTATATTAAGAACTGAAGGTGATGTTAGATAGAGATAAAGTTAAAAAGTTGTTAAATTTAAAACTAGATTTAATTAGGTAAGATTTTTTTTTAATTCTGATGAAATATATCGGAAATGATTCATAAATACATAGAATTAAATGAGTTAAATCAAACATGCGATGTTTGTTATTAATTAATCATGGTTAATGCCATGAACAAACTTGATATCTGTTCATTAACTTAATATGCTTTGAAGCCAGAGAACATAATTTCTGAGTGTGGCCACTCCGGATCGTCTCTCTTGACATGAGAGAATGAACAAGCAAGCAATGTTCAGGGCATTATGATTAAGTCTTCAAATTTTAACCTAATATGGCGATAAGTATCAATATTTTAAGTCATTCTATGTGACTTTGATATTGTGAGATTTTGCATGCATGTTGCATTGAGAGCTCTGGCGTACGGCGATTGGACTGCATGAGAGAAGGAAGTGGCTGAGAGACTGTGTGTTCCATGTTAGATATTTTATTTATGTGATTATATTTTGCATATAGACCTTATGTCCGGCCATTTTACATATTTCATTTATCCTAATTTAAATAAAATATCTTCTTAGTGTTAGGTCAGGTTGAAGTTTTGGATTTTTAATTTACTCAATCCGTTTAAGTTATTGATAACCTCGATGGGAAATTATAAATAGCATATTACTCCCTTGAGTTTGGATCTTGATTATGGTGGATTACAACATTAAATCGTTTACTAAGATGAGAAGCATTTCAATTTAAGTCTTCCTACAATATATTATATATGGTGTTACGGAATTCCATATGTAATTTGATAATTATATGGTTTAATTTGTCTGACACCTGGCCTCAATGCGAGGTTATAAATCTTTATTTGCCCACTATTTATATATATATATATATGATGCATAATGTTTTATTTTTCTGTTTCAAAAAGAAAATATTTTGAAAAATCTTAAAGTGAGTCTAGTATTTTTTTGATCTGCCTTTTGCATGGTTTCGATCGGGTGTTCTTGCTCTTTCAGATTTTCTGATAACAGAACGGAAGGAGATTGTGTTTTAGTTCTCCAGCCACCATCGCCATATTCATTGGTATTCGGAGGTCAGAAGTCGCTATCTGAAATCAAATTTATGGATTCCAGTAAATTTATGGACTTCGTGCGTAATGAGCTTCTATGTTCAAGCCCTTCGTTTTTATTCTTTGGGTAAAATAGCGCCTATCACTCTAATGTTATTTCTCAGGTGCATCCAACAATACTAATATTTTTGTGTGTGTAATTTTGTTCCTTATCTTTTTAATTTGGTGCAATTTCATTTCTCCCCTTAATTTTTAGCCAATTCTTTTAGAGAAAATTAGATTTTTGTCCCCAACTTTTAATTTACTTATAATTTAGCCCCTCAAACTAATAAAAAGAGCTTACAAGTCCACTTAATAATTTTCATGAGGATTACATAAATTAAGTTTATTTTCAATAGTTCATCCACTTAGGGTTAAAAAGACAACATCTTCTTTTAGGGCTAGTTTAGAGTTTGAAGAATGAAAAATTTTCATTGTATTATAATTTCATAGAAATAAACTATATGCCTCAATTTTCATGAATATTTTAGAAATCAAATTAATTTTTTTAAAATTCATTCATTCGGACCAAAAAGTCCACATCTTATTTTTCAAAACATTTTTTTAATTCTTATGGATGAATTTTGAATGGATGTGGCCTTATGGTTCAAATGGATGCATTTTAAAAAATTAATTTGATTTCTAGAATCCTCATGAAAAATTGAGTCATAGAAGTTGTTTCCATGAAATTTTAATACAATAAAAATGTTTCATTTTTAATGTATCAAAAAAATGTTCATTTTTTTGCCCTAAACTAATCCTCAAAAAAGATGTGACATTTTTGATACTAAATGGATAAATTATTATAAATAAACTTAATTTTTGGAATCTTTATAAAAAATTGTTGAGAGTACTTGGAAGGTCATTTTTTATTAGTTTGAGGGACCAAATTATAAGTAAATTAAAAGTTGGAGACAAAAGGATAATTTTCCCTAAAAGAATTGGCTAAAAATTAGGGAATAGATGAAATTGCACCAAATTAAAAAGATGAGAAACAAAATTGTATCCAAAAAAGATTAGGGTGCTGGATGCACTTGAGAAATAACATTGGGGTGATGAGCGCTACTTTACCGTTATTCTTTTATAGGCACATTCTCTTATTAGACGTGATAAGTATCGTCAGGCACTAAATGTGACCATCTGTCCTAATATGGATTTGAACTTTAGTTTGTTGCATTATTAGAATACTCCTTTGCAATGTGATGAAACAAGTTTCAAATCTCCGCTAGAAGATATGCCATAGTGTCACGCCCTTTCCTTAATTCTTCACATTTTAGATCCTCTTAGTTCGATGTAGTTAATCTAGGCAAAAGTCATGCCTTTTGATAAAATATCCTTTTATCTAATTTATTTAGAATGTGATTTTTCGAAAATTGCAAACTTTTTAAAACAACTTTTATATAAAGCTGTTTTTCAAATAGATCCATCGAGTTAAGTTTGATCTTGAGTCATTACTCTATAGTTGTAGTTTAAAAACAGTTACTTGCAATAACTCATTAACCTCAATTTGTTATTTGTAGCAGATAACATTTACCTGTATCTTATGAGAAGATATTCCATTCACAACTACTTTCTGTCTCATATTACTATATGCATAATTTATACAATTATATATACATAACCATTTAAACCATTCAGTCTTTTATCAAATAAATCCTTAATTGCTAATTAAACCAAAATTACATGTAAAGGGATTCTTCCATTTTCCTTTTGATTATCTATCCTTTTCACCTTTTATGCTTCCCTTATCACCACTACTTTATCTTTTGAGCTACTCGCCTTTGCTATATTTATTTAAAAGAAAGGGTGAGATTCAAAAATTTTCGTAAAAACCATAATTTATCATATAGTTATATACAAAATATATAATCATACAAAAACAAGCCATATTATTATACAGATATCAATTCACATAACACCCTAAATCTTCGGAGGGTGGCCTAGGGGAAAACATTCCCGAAGGATTTCATCATTGGACGTATGGAAAATATGGTACAAACAAGTATACTGAATTAAATATATAAGAATAAGATAAAAAGGGTTTCTACCTGTCTTTCTTTATTTACCATTACCTTCTTCGACTTTCATTTTCCTAATCCTCTTCGAGGTGTTGAAGCAGATGTCAACTCTTAAAAACATACACGTATATTATTATGTTAATTATATGCTTATTAAACTTGATTTATCTCATTTTTCTTTTCTATTCCTACTTCTACCTCTTTACATTATTTAACTTTCTTTCATTGACTTTTGAATTTTTCAATTACTTTTGAAAAATCATAACTTATTTAATAAAATTTCAAATATAATGGTTTAAACTTTTATTTGAAACTCTTTGTATTCTCTTTCAATGAATATTAGCATTCATTAGATATAGTCCATTAATATTCTTAAATAAATATTTAAAAATTGTTTGATAAGCAGCTTTTTCAAATTTTTCAGATTTAACAATCAAATTTTATTAGTTCATAACTTACAATATACTTGTTCCAACAATGCATTATAACACTCATTTTAAAGCTTATCATGAGTACTATTTATTTGCTAAATTTCATTGTCAACAAAGACCATTTAACCACTTAAAAATCTGTTGAAAGGTACCTATCCAAAATAAAAGCTTAATTGTTTTTAATTCAACAATATTTAATACTTAACCAATTTCTAACTTCTCTTGACCACATTTAACTTTACAAACTTATACACACATATATCATTAAAGCTTCCATTTTAACAATCCATCAATTTCATTCAATTTTTGCCAAACAATAACCAAAAAAAAAATGAAATCCTGAACCATTTAGTTCAAAAGTCCATTTCCAAGCAATAATATACCTTTTCTGCTTCCATCGGTTTAGGCATGCGTGCGCGCGCGCACTCAAAACTTAAACCAACTAAACCCTCATACATCACTTGCCAAATTTAATCTAAAATATCCCAAAGATATTTTAAAACCTTCAATGAACACTTCATTAACTCAATCTCAATTTCCAGTTCATGCACACAGGGAAGACACTTAGAATTATTGTTTACCATGAAAAATACCAAAACAGCGGGTTTGGACAAAAGTCACTTTAATCCCACTTGACAGCTTTGCATTCTGTCTCAAAATCCTTCCAATCATCATTGAGGTTTCATACTTAAACACTATGAAAGCAGCAAGCTTTTCCTTTAATTTAGGCTTCGTAAATTTCTGCTCGCAGTATCTATTTCCTCAAATCAGTGGCAATGTTAAGAAATAAATATACAGCCACATAACTTATCAATTTAGAACCTCAGACAGCAACAAATTTCATCACGTCCCACAGCATAAACCAACAAGCACTCAACAATTAGCCATCATCAAACCATCAATCCTTCTAATATTGGGACATTATCAATTTCCCACCAATTTACAGAGCACATATGTATATACTTACATTCACAGACCCCTGTTTCCAGTCAGCAATCCCAACAACGCACGTGGACATGAAGCAGCCAACTGCCCCAAATCAGAATCGAGAAAAAAAATCAATATGCATGTTTTACAGTCAAGCCTTAATACATGTGAATCAAAACACATGATTCCTTTTTCTTCTTCAGACACAGAGAACTCAAGTTCAAAAAATGGAGCTCTGTTTTCGGATTATCACAGAACAGATGAAGAAACCAACGTGCACAGAAGAAAACGACTCATATGCCCAGTCATCATCCTTAATAAACCATTAACTACTTAAAATTCTTACTTTGGCCACAGATTTCCCAGAACCAGAGATCCCTGCCTCTGTTCCAACGAAACCCCAGCAGAAAAACAATCATCCATTCTCACTTTAAGCTTCTCAAAACCCGAAACCAGTTGTTTTTAACACTTATATGCAGATTCCTTCACTTATTAACACAAAATCTCAGCTCAGAGGTCACAGCACAAAGGACCCGACTGGGTGAAACCAAAACCCATTCTACAAACACACATAACTCGGTGAATTTATTACCCGCAAGGCTTAATTTAGCTTGAGACAGCACGAATTTGAACATGCATTAAACAAATTCATGAGTCTTGACCTATTACCTCTGCTTTCTCAACTTTTAAAAGCTCAACCCATCCCCAAAATCATAAATCCAGAGACGGAGAAGGGCTTAGGGGACCTAGCTTAGTCAGAATCTGAGGTAGCATGCAAAATCTGGCCGCTTCTCAGGCAAGTACCACTGCGGCTCTCTCTCTTTCTCCCGCTGTGTCTCGCTCTCGCTGTTCTCTGCTGCCACGGGAATTTACCAAAGACGATGAATGAATAGGGGAGCTGAGGGCTTCTGCCACGCGTGTGGCACATGTGTTGGGGGATGAATTTACCAATTTGCGCTCCGATACTTCCCTTTTTATCATGTGTCCCCCTTTTTTTAATATAAATCCAAAAGGGAAAATGACAGGAAAATGACATTTGAATTGCAGAAACCCGAAAAGCTGCCTCAAACTTTCTAAAGGACAAAGTGCTATCAAGCAGCAATTTGTCTTTTTGATTTTCATGCGAAATGACAAAAATGACCCTCAAGTAATAAACTCATGCCTCTGATGCAGTTTGTCTGACACATGAAATGACACGTGAAATGACACGTACCCTTGATGCTGTCGTTTGCTACATTAACAACTACGAATATGATATTGACAACTATACCGTAACTAATGATAACTAAGAATAGGGCATTGACAACTCCAACATACAAGCTCCCTCAAGCTATTGACAACACATGAACTCATGGCGCTGATGCTGTTGTTTGCTACGTTGACAACTACGAATAGGGTATTGATAACTATAACGTAACTAATAACAACTACGAATAGGGCATTGACAACTTCAACATTCAAGCTTCCTCAAGCTATTGACAACACATGAACTCATGCCCCTGATGCTGTTCTCTGCTATGTTGACAACTACGGATAGGGTATTGATAACAATAACGTAACTAATAACAACTACGAATACGGCATTGACAACTCCAACATACAAGCTTCCTCAAGCTAATGACAACACATGAACTCATGCCCCTGATATTGTTGTCTGCTACATTAACAACTACGAATAGGGTATTGACAACTATAACGTAACTAATGACAACTACGAATGAGGCATTGACAACTCTAACATATTTAATGACAAATAATGTTATCACTCTCAGAGCATGAACTTTACAATGGCCATTTCCTTCCACTGGAGTTGTCAATGCCCTATTCGTAGTTGTCATTAGTTACGGTATAGTTGTCAATATCATATTCGTAGTTGTTAATGTAGCTGACGACAGCATCAGGGGCATGGGTCATTTCACGTGTCATTTCATGTGTCAGACAACTGCATCAGAGGCATCAGTTTATTACTTAAGGGTCATTTTTGTCATTTCGCATGAAAATCAAAAAGACAAATTACTACTTGATAGCACTTTGTCCTTTGGAAAGTTTGAGGCAGCTTTTCGGGTTTCTGCAATTCAAATGTCATTTTCATGTCATTTTCCCAATCCAAAATGTCATTAAATATTCCAATGAGTAACTTTTCCCCGAAATTTAACCCTCAATATGTGGATTAATTCTCTTAATAAATTTTTGGACAATTTACTTATTTTTCCTCAAATTTCCTTAAAGATAATAATTCTCTAAAATAACTCTTGGCCAAAAATTTTATTTAAACTTATTTGAAAATTTTGTAATTGACTTCGTAAATTATCAATCACGTTTCATATTATATTGATCCAAATTTGAGATGTTACACGGTTTATAAATTTTGCTCTAGAAGATGTCTCTCACAGCTTAACAAATTCCAAATCATAGTTGGGCTTAGTGATTTTGGGCCATAATTTGAGATTGCATTTCTTTTAAGCATAGACATCTCCTATTGGAGGCAATTTTATATAAAGCATTATTGAAAATTAAATATGAGCAATTTTCCTAGTAGAGATTGCATTTTTGTTTGCTAAGCACCGGTATCGTCATACCGGAAGAAATGCTATTCAAGACACTATCAAACACTAGATGTGGGCGCTTGCCCTAGTAGGAATTGAAATCTTGATTTATTACTAATGATTAGCCTTTTATGTTAACCTAACCATGGTTGGTTGTAGGAAATGCATTTATTTATTTATCACTAAATATAGGTATCCTCTTATCGGAGATGATCTTGTTTAATACATTGTTTGGCACTACTTATAAGCATATCTCTTAACAAAAATTTAAATAATAATTTTTACGTTAGGAAGGACCAGTTAAATCAAATCCCTTTCAGTAGCAGGGACTGCATTTAATTTCTTTGTTTTTATTGTTTTCCAGTTTGGGCCATTTTGGTTTTTGTACTGTATATAGACATCATTGAAAAGTGATGTTTTCGCTAATTGGGCCTTGGTGTTTTAAGCACCAGATTCAATCTTGAATTTCTGAATTGGGCATCATTGAATTTAAGCTTCAACAAATTCTGGGCTACTGGTTTCAATATTATTGCTTTCTTTTGTTTTGAAACTTTCCAAACTTGGGAATTTTCTGTTTTGGGCCACTTATGTAAAAAATGATTTTCATTACTGGAAAGCCCACTTTCCTTATGTTTGGGATTTTCCCACTGTGTTCGAGCATTAGAAAAATTGTTTTTTTTTTCATTTTATGGACATTTTGGCCACTGATCAGCCCTCTAATTTTCTTTGGGGGCTGAAAATTTGTTTTTACAGATCCATAACTGTCAACAGTTATTAAAAAAGCTCGGACAATATCATCAAGAAGAATCTAACAACCAATCATACGAGCACATTGCCCCGAAAGCTGCGTGGGAAACTCAAACCACAACTGAGTGAAACAATCTTGGAATCCACACAAAGCTATCCAAGCTTAGTGCATTGCCAAGATTAAAACAATCCACTAGAACCTAGCAATCTCTCCCAATTTTGCTTCAAAATAAAAAATAGTCAATCCACTAAAACCATGACCAAAGTAAACCTTCCCAACATGTAATCATTAAAAATCTCCAAGAAAATTAGATCCATCTTCCAACACTCCAAATTATGCCACCCAAACCAAAACTAAACTAAACTCTTCACCTACAACCTATGATACAGATAGATTAGATCAACCAGGTCTTTTGAAAGCAAATGGAATAACATTGACAATAGTTAAAAGACACGCATAGACGTTTTACAAAAAATGGATGTGAAAATGTTAAAAAATGATTTGAAAAGTGTCTATTGTAATAGTGTGTAACCCACTATATATTCTTAGCTTTCGAAAAGCTCCTCCCACACATCCCAATGCACCTACATACACTAACTCACCCCCAAAGCCAACGCTCGATCATAGATGACCGACGTTGGAAAGCAGGTGCCAACCACATTATCCACATGGAGATCAGCCTGTAGTAATGAAGGGGTTAGAAACCCTAGTAGAGCCCCTCTCCGCGTCCCACATTTTCTTTTGTTTTCCTTTTATGTTGCTTAAGATAGACAAATTGGGAAAGATGGGGAGCTAATAATAATAAGAAGAATATAAATACATGTCCAAAATACAAGATGAATATAGCACATGCTCAAGTGGAAAATGATGTAGTATATATAATTATATCATAAGCTTGCTCATTATGATAATAGATAAATATGTAAGAAGAGTTTTGTTTCCACTTACTTGAATGTAATTTTCTAACACTTTGGTAAACATGTACAAAATAAGTTAGCATAAATAAATGTAGACAATTATACACACACACGGTCCACTAGGTCAACATTGATATCACTTAAAGTTGCAACTAGATGTGAATAAAAAGTTAAAAAGTAAATGGAAAGAAGTAGAATTGATTAGCCCATACCAAAAGGAACATGATATAAACAAAGTGAAAACTGGAATTGAAAGTAATTCTATCTTACATACACGAACGACAAAAGTCAAAAGATCCCTATCCCCTACAAAGATTTTATTTGATAAGGGTCGCCGTCCATGCAACTGTCAAGCGATATATGTCTGTGACGAAATAGTGCTATTTCTAATATGGATGATTTTTTTTTTTAAAAAAAAGTACAACCTGAACAATATTTGAATGGGGTAGATTTGTTGTTATTTCATATATAGAAGCATGTTGTTGCCTACTGTTCACTGATATGGAGACAAATCAGAGATGAGAAATATAATATAATAATGGTGTTATGAATATTATTATGTGGATGCCCATGTCTTCTATTATCTCCAATTATCCTTTGTATCCCCTTATTACCTCATGTAAATTTTAATAGTGTTTTATCCTGATGTTGTAAATTCTTACCTATAAATATAAGGCATTACAGACTGCATAATAGACAATGATTCCTCTTCCTCTCTTTTCTCTCTTCCTCTCTTCTCTCTCTTCTCTACGCTTGCTCCTCTCTCTCTCTCTCTGCAACTTCTTCCTTCACTTCTTCTCCCTCTTGTTCTCTCATCTCTTCCTCTATGTTCTTCCTCTCAATTTATAACACGTTATCAGCACGAAATTTTAGCTCAAATCTGGATTCTCTAAGGTATGTTTTCCCCCAATATTCAAATCCTTTTCCTACCAAGCAAAACTCGTCGGATCTTTTTGCAAAACACAAGATCACACAATAGCTTGTATATTTTCTGCAAAAATAGGAGTATGGATATGACTTTGATGCTTGCTGTGTGTGTGTATGACTATTCAAGTTTGCCCACCTGAATTCATGGCCTCTTACCGGACAAGAAAAGTTTTGAAATTTTTTTTCCGAAAACTGCATATGTGTATGAATATGCCTATATGTATCTAGATCTACATATATATGTATGTGTGAGTGTTTTCCTGAAAAACCACCAATGAAAATGCTCTCATGGCTGTTGGAAATTCCCTTCTTTTCACATAATAAGAAGATGATCTGAAGAAAAAAAAAAACGTGTGGACCCCAGCTGTGAAGAAGACGATCTCTGAAAAAAAAAAAAACAAGGAACAAGGAAAGAGGATCAGTGGCTTGGGGAACCATGGTCACGCTGAAAAAAAAGAAAATCATCTAAAACCATGGTTCAAAAAACTGGACCGGACCGGCCGGTTCAGACCGGAAACCGGTGAACCGGCCGCTGGTCCGGTCCGGTTGATTATTTAAACCGGTGACCGGTTCGAACCGGTCAAACCGGCCGAACCGGTTGAACCGGTTCACCTCTTTTTTTAAAAAAAAAATTTAAAAACTAGAAACAATGAAAAAAGGGGAATCAAAGTGTGATAATGTGGTTCATTAATTTTTTTAAAAAAAATATGGTAACAAAATGAGTCTTTAATTTTTTGTTTTCTATTTAAACAAATTTATACATGAGGATATAAAATAAAATTAATTCATTTTATCCCATTTTTTATCACTGATATTTAATTAAACTCTAAAAATTTAAAATATGGGTAAAATAAAATAATATTATAGGTTTTATATACTATTTTTTTAAAAAATAAAATATAATCTATTAAATTATATTATTTTAATATAGCCGGTCTAACTCCGACTTGAACCCGGTCTGAATCATTAACCCTTGAACCACTGTCTCACCCGGTTCAATACCCGATCCGGTTTTTTGAACCTTGTCTAAAACAATTAATTACTGGGGCCCAGCCATCTTGCCTTTTGCATCAAAGTCAAATTAGCTTTTGTTGATTTTGGCGTAAAGGTCATGGCAAATGGACTAGGGAGAGACAGTACACTGTTCAAAATTGAATGGGGTGCGGTGACTAAAAGCTTGTCATGACTGCTTTTTGTGTCTTGAGAAAAGTAAATTGGGCATATCATTTTTATATCCTGAATATATATATAGATATATGTGTCTAAAAATAAATGTGATTTTGTCAAATGCCTTCTATTGAAGTTTGATTTCCTTCTACATTACTTATCAATTATTTGAAATGAAGAAAATTGAACATTTAACTATGTCACAATTTTAAGGTTTGAAAATATTTTATTAAAATATATTGAGATTAATTTTTGGACATTATATGGGTATAAGAAAAGGTAGGAGGTTTTAAAACTCTAGATCAAAATGTGCATGTATGATTATTTCAGTATAATATATGATATTTATGATTTACCATTTAATTATCGACTGAATTCTAGAAATATTTTGTTGAACTCAATTAAATTGTTTCTCACTTGAGTTATTTGAAAAATATTCCAGAAAGTATTTTGGGGCTAGATAAAATTCTTTTAACTCTATCTTTATTTGGTAATGTTATTAATTACCATGAGTTAAATATTCGATTAAACTGTTTTAAGCTCATATGTTGAGTTTAATTATGTTTTTCACATGGCTGATTTATTTAATCAAATTGTGGAATATACTTGCAGAATTTATGTTTACATGATATTCAATCTGAAATTCTTTTATTTATTAAATTTTGCAATTATTTAAATGCTTGAATTATGCAAACTTATATTTAAATTGAAACACGGAGGAATAAATTATTGTATGGTGCATATAATAATGAGAGAATTGATTGAATTCTCATTAAGAATTATGTATATCCGAAATTCAATTGCATATTGTTGATATTTATGTTTTATATGCAATATTGGGTAGTAGGCATAGCATTATTTATGCTACATATTTTAAAAGACCTACTTGTTCTTTAGAGCAATTTAACAGAAATATATAACCACCAGAAGTTGGTTATCCTTCTGAAAACCCATTATAAATGGATACATTTATATTTACAATATTTAATATATTGGGTTAATCTTTTACTTTCTCAACAAATTTTTGTTCAAAAATCGTGGATCTGTCCAATAAGTTCAACTCTATTCCCAGAAGTGAATATATGTAAATGTAATAATTGTGACAATCGAGAAAGTGGAGGTGGCCACAGCCATGGGCATGGGCATGGTCAAAATAGTAGTGGTTCTGATTCCCACCTGAAGTGGAGAAAAACTAACAAGAACCATAAAAAAAGGTAATATGTGGGTATAATTAATAAATTGGATATATATATTGAAAGCTCCGGAAGAGCCAATATTATGTTACTTGAAAGAACAAAATTATGCATTGAAAATGTGCTCTATTATACCTAATTTATAAGAAACTTATTAAGTTTCAAAATATCCGCAGAAATGGATACCAAATGGAAATAGTAGTTATATGACTAGAAGTTATATTTTAATATCGTATGGCCAGATGCCACATATTTTTTCTACTTTAATATAGCCAGAAGCTATATTCATTTAATTATTGTTATACTTACAGCACTATAAATTATATAAATATATAATTATATGTATATGTATGTATATTATTCTGCTGTTAACTTTATTTATGTTATTATTTTTTTTATATCTATTTGTTTTTACATTTTAAGTTTCCTACATTTTTCTTCTGGCTTTGTATATTAGCATGGTTGAAAGCATGCAATAATATGCCAGAAGTTTACTGATGAATTTAATGTAAGTCATCAGATAGTAAACCAGAAGTTTACTGATATAAACCATAAGTTAAATAATGCAAACCAGCAGTTTGACAAGGTAAACCAGAAGTTTACTAATTCAAACTAAAGGTTAAGTAATACAAGCCAGCAGCTTGATAAGATAAACCAGAAGTTTATCAATGAATTTAATGTTTGGCATGATCGGTTAGACCATCGCCGTTCAATTGTGATGCGAGAAATGATTGAGAATTCATGTGGGAATACCCTGAAGTGTAAACAAATACCACGATTTCTCATTTGCTGTATGTTCCAAGGGAAAACATATTATTAAGCCTTCTCAAAGTAAAATGTAATGTGAGTATATCACATTCCTAAAAAAAAGGATACAGGGAGACATTTGTGGGATGATAAAACCACATAGTGGACTATTTAGTTACCATATGGTTTTAATTGATGCATCAGCTAAATGGTCTCATGTTTGTTCATAATCTTATTGCAACCTGGAGTTTGCAAAATTTTTTACTCAACGAATAAGGTTAAGAGCATATTACCCTGATTATCCGATCAAGAAACTATGTTTTAATAGTGTTAATGAATTTACTTCATTAGCCTTAATGAGGATTGCTTATCCCTTGAAATTGATGTTGAATAAATTGTAATTCATATGCAAAATGGACTAGCATAATTATTGATTAAATGGTTGCAACCTGTTACATATGAGATATAATCTCTTATATTCTGCTTAGGGACTAACCATTTTGCATACAGCAAGGTTAAGTCGTATGATGCCAACAAATTATTGAAAGGTTTTTCCCCATGCAAAAGTTTTTTGATCAAGAACCCAATATTTTCTATTTGATGACTTTTGGGTGTGTAGTATATGTGCCTGTAAAACTACAACACACCAAAATGGGTATTCAAAGTAGAATGTGAATATATGCTGGTTATGAATTTTACGACACAATTTGTCAAGTGTCATTTGATAAATTACTTTTCCCAGCATCAGGGGGAGAAAATAAGCAGTTGGGTAAAGAGATTAGTTGGAATGAATTATCGTTGGCTCACTTTTGATCCTCATACTAAAATAATGTGCACTGAAAATTCAAAAGATAATTCATTCACAAAATTTAGCTAATTAAATGCTAGAAGCATTTATCAATCTAGAGAAAGTGATAAAGTCACATATCCCAGCTACTAATGCTCCAATATGAATCAATGTCCCTGAAGGACAGTCTATTATGAAAGAATATAAAGCATGCTTGAAGCATAAAATGCCCATCGGTTTAAAAGATAAAAATCCTCGAAAAAGAAAAGGAGCCAAGAATATAGATGGTCAAGTTGAGGATAACGAAAAATACATATTTATGAAAAATACTTGATTGCTCCAGAAGAGCTAACTCCTGAAGGGTTATTTTCTCCAGAAGAGAATGTTGTAGTCCCAAAAGAGACTCAGGTACCTGACACATTTGAAAATAATGAGATCTCAATAAATTATGAAATCCGATGGAAACGAAATGAAATCAACGTTGACGACATCTTTGCTTATAAAATAGCATATGATGTAATGAATAACGATGAGGATCATGAGCCAATATCCATTGTTGAGTGCCAATAAACAATGATTGGCCATATGGATGTAAGACATTAATGCATAATTACTGTCATTGAAAAACGAAAAGTTTTAGGGCCTGTGGTCCTTACACTTATGTATGTAAGGCGAGTTAAATGCAAAATGGGTTATGAAAGAGAAATGAAAAGGGCAAAATGATAAGATATATGGCACGTCTTATAATCTAATGCCTTTTACAAAGATTTGGTATATATTGTGAAGAAATGTATCCACCAGTAGTGGATTTGAATACTTTTCGTTATTTAATTAGCTAGTAATAAATAAAGTGTTTGACTTGCCACTCATAGATGTCATCCAATCATGATTGCACATCTAATGGCATACTTGACAGTAATATTTATGTGAAAGTCCCTGAAGGACTCAATATGCCAGAAACATTAAATGCAAGTTCTCGAGAACAGTATTAAATTCAGTTAAACAAGTCTTTGTATGATTTTATGAAAATATGTTTGTCATAATCGTTATCTATATTGATGATATCAATATCATTAGAACTCCTGAAGAGTTACAAAAGGCAAATGATTGTATGCATAGAGATTTTTGAAATGAGTGTCGTATAGCAATTTGCCATAGATAAATCCATTATGAACTTAAATGATCGTGAGATCTCTGCAAGTTGATAAAAACCCTTTTATACATTGAGGAAATAACGAAAAAGGAGATGAAGAACTATTTGATCCGGTAGTACCATAATTAAGTGCTATTATGGCACTAATATATCTTGCTGATTTGACACGACCCTGACATATCATTTGTCGTTGATCTATTAGCAAGATACAGTTCTTCAAAATTACTAATACATTTAAATAGAGGGAAATGTATTTTTCATTATATTTGAGGTACAACTATATCAAGGGTTATAGAGTAAAACTTATTTCACCAAAGTTTCTCTTCACTTATGACCCTCGAAAAGGAGTTGAAATTATTATCCTATAGGTCTATAAATCTGTTTCAGTGAAAATTTAGCAGGTTTATTCACCCAGTCACTTCATGCTTCAAACATTTGACTTTACAAACTCAGAGATATTGAGTAATGTTGTTAAGAGGGGGAGACGATACACGCTGTACTCTTTTTTCCTTATCTAGGTTTTGTCCCACTGGGTTTTCCTAGAGAGGTTTTTAATGAAGCAGCATTAGAATGTGTATCTATAAACGTTGTACTCTTTTTCCCTTGTCTAGGTTTTGTCCCACTGGGTTTTCCTAGAAAGGTTTTTAATGAGGCATACGTTTAGTTATGGACATCCAAGGGGGAGTGTTATGAATATTATTATGTGGATGTCCATGTCTTCTATTATCTCCAATTATCTTTTGTATCCCCTTATTACCTCATGTAAATTTTAATAGTGTTTTACCCTGATGTTGTAAATTCTTGCCTATAAATATAAGGCATTACAGACTGCATAATAGACAATGATTCCTCTTCCTCTCTTTTCTCTCTTCCTCTCTTCTCTACGGTTGCTCCTCTCTCTCTCTCTCTGCAACTTCTTCCTTCACTTCTTCTCCCTCTTGTTCTCTCATCTCTTCCTCTATGTTCTTCCTCTCAATTTATAACAAATGGAAAGTTCTCACAATACTTGATTAGTCTTGAGACAGATCATTATGAGATAAGGAGTATTATCATAAAAAATTCTCACAATAATTGATTAGCGAAAATTTGTTGTCCCGTTATATACTAAAGTGAAGTTTGTCGTCCGTCATTACTTACTACTCACCGGCTTTGGTACAAATTATTATGAGATAAGGAATATAATCATTAAAAATTATCATAATAATTGAGTAGCGTAAATTTATTGTTTTGGAAAAAGAAAAGTAAATTTATTGTTATTTCACATACTGGAGTTTGTCGTTAACTGCTCATTGATTGAGATTTTTTTATGATTATATTTATTTTTTTACCCTCATAATGATTTTCCCTTAGAAGCCTAGGAAAGAAAGCAGATAGCTAATGATTAATTAATAAGCGGGAACTGTCGGTGGATGACCATGATCAATCCATATCATACAATCATTTACCCTTTCTTTACAGCTCACCTGAATGTACTGCTTCTATGTGGCTAGTTAAATCTAATGTCTGTCTTCATATTCTTGTTGTTCTTAGCGTTCAGCTTCCTCTCTCTTCAAAATTTTTCTGCTCTTCTCTTCAAGTTGCAGACCATTTCAATCCTCACTCTGTGTCTGTTCACTCCCTTGTGCTCGTTGATTTTCTTCTCAATCATAAAAATATCTGAAATTTTCAAAAAAAAAAATATGTATCTGAAATTTATGAAAATAGAAATTTCTTCCAATTTTTTTACTGCCTGTTCAGTTAAATATAAACTCACTCAACAAAGAAATAGTTTCGATTAAAATCTCTTTAGATGTCTCTCTTCTTTCTCACTGACTAACTTAAGTTGGTCACTTTCTTGCCAAAAAAAAAACTCCTCTTATCGAAGGTTTCGTGCAGCTTGCCTGTATCAAGTCTTTAAATCTGAAATAATATAAAAGAAAAGAAAAGAAAATATGGTTTAAGAACTTCTTTTCTTGCTACTATTCTTCTGCTTATACTTTTGCGTTTGTTGTGATCAATCATATATAAAAATCTAAGAAGAAGAAGAAGAAAAAGAAGAGGTCTGCACGTGAGAAGGTTTGGTGGTGTCTTCATGTGTGGTTTATCAGACTACACAAGAAAATGGTGCTGATCATAGAGTTATAAAAGTGGTAAAACTTTCTGTTGATGGTTAGAAATTTTAGATTTGGATTGGTATGAACAATAATAGTATGTTTGGATCTTGGTTACTTATTTTCTCCCTCTGCTTTTCAACTACAGAACTTTACATCTCAAGCTCGAGAAAATCAACTTCTCGTTCACATTGAGCAAGGTAACTTTTGGATATGGTTCTCTTGGAAAATACTGTTAACGGACTGATGTAAGATTCTGAATTTTTCATCCACTTGTCCAAAAAAAAAAAAATCTGATCTTTTTGAATATTTTAAATTTAATATTCTTAATATGAATCACGTTTAAAATTTCTAAACAAATTTCCTCAAACATATATTTATTAAAAAAGCTTACGCAAATTTTAGAATGAGTTATTAATTTTTTAAGCAAAAATTACTTAACTTTCGTCTAAGTTTACCAAAAATCTTAAATAGATAGCTAACAAATTACAGGAAAACTGTTAAAAGATAAATTAACGATTTAGTATAAGGAGGTTTAATTTGTAAATGAGATATATTTTAATATAGATTTTTATCGAAAAAGCTAAAGCAAATTTTAGATTAAGTCCCCCCCAAAACCCCCTGGGGCGGGGGGACCCCCTTTTCCACTGGGAATATAAGTGGAATGTTATGTCTTTTGTTTTTCCACTGCTTCTACTGTTTCCTTTATCATATGAGTGGAATGTTATGTCTTTTGTTTTGAAAAAAGCCCATTCAGAATTTCAAAGAATTATGAATGAAATTTTAATACTTATATCAAATTCATCATTGTTTATATTGATGCTGTCTTGGTTTATTCCAAGTCAGTAGATCTGCATTTCAAACATGTGTAGGTCTTCATTCATACTGTTAAAAGCGCTGGTTTAGCAGTATCCAAAACCAAAATTAGTTTGTGCCAAACCAAAATTCATTTTGTTGGTCATCATATCTATTAAGGAACTATCACTCCTATTGATAGGGCTATCCAATTTGCTGATAAGTTTCCAAATTAGATTCTGGATAACAATAAGCTTCAAAGATTTTTAGGATGTCTCAACTATGTTGATGACTTTATTCCTAATCTCAATAACATCATTAAGCCTCTCCATGAGCGTCTTAAGAAAATCTTCCTTCTTGGAGTGATGATCACACTGTTGTGGTCAAACAAATCAAATCATTGGTCAAAAATCTCCCATGCTTGTATATACATGATCCTCAGGCACACAAAAATTATTGAAACTGGCGTCTCTAACATAGGTTATGGTATCATTCTTAAATAAAAAATTGATGGTAAAGAGCATTGCATTGCATTTACTTTAAAACATTGAAATAGAGCTCAACGAATTATTCCACTATTAAAAAAGAAATTTTAGCAATTGTTTCGTGCTTAAACAAGTTTCAAAGTGATTTGTTAAATCGAAAGTTTTTTATCTGTGTTCATTGCAAATAAGAAAAAGATGTTTTGCAAAAAGATGTTAAAAACCTTACATCAAAATACATTTTTGCTTGTTGGCAAGAATTTTGAGTATTTTCAATTTTGAAATTGAATTTCTCAAAAGATCTTCAAACTCTCTTCTAGATTTTCTTACCAGAGAATTTTTGTAGGGGAAATGATAGTGTAAACAAGGGGATTGCCCTGAGTGAGCACAATTAACTATTGGGTCACCAACCCAAGAATCTAGGTCATCTACCCAACAAACATGGGTCTTTAGCCCAACCAATTGTTCATCCACCCAATCCCAAGACCAGGAGCAATCTGCTCCAAAAATTTCAAATATTTTGATGAATCCAAAGGATTGTGCTAGTTCAATTGAAACACCATAGGCATTGTATCAAAATCAAACCTTGAACACACTGCCAAGTAAATCTTGGGCTGATATAGCCAAAGAAGATCATAAGACTCTCACTTTATCTATAAAAAAAGAAATCCTAAGAGATTACTAAAGCTAGCTCATCCTCATAAGAGCTGGCCTTATCTTCTCTTCCCTTAACCAAATACCTCCCAAAACCACTTTTGTGGCACAAAATGACAAAGCAACAAATATAATGTTCGCTGAACTAGGGTTTTATGATAAAAAAATAAATGCTTTGGCACTCAAAATATTTCTTAAAAGGGTTTTTCTTTAAGTCTGCATGTTCACTCCGTAAGTGCAGGGTTGCGTCAAGTTATCAAGTGATAAGAAAGTATTACTCCCATGAGGATTTGTTTAAAAATCTAAATCAATCAATAGGCTATGTGCATTCAATCAAGTTGAACAATCAACCGTTTATGTGAAATGATAATTTTGAAAACTAATTTCTAAAACTAAAAAGTGATAAAAACAATTAATTCTTTAACTTCAAGGATGATTTTTGGAGCCTAGGATTATTTCTCACTTTGGAATTCATAACCTTAAAATAACTTCCTCTCCTAAATGCTCTTAATATATAAATGTGTTTGCCTAGGATTCTAAGAGTACTTGTAAAAGCTTTCTCAAGTCAAGAACAAGTGTTTGATTTCATTAATTGTTCAATCTCTTATTATAATTAATAAAACCCAATTTTCAAGCTCCAATCCTAATGTGACTATGCAAGGCTAACAAGTATATCTCTATCTTGTCAACAAAACTATTCATTCTTCATGCAAATTTCAAGTTCCTACACCATTTTACTCAAGTTCCACACTCAACCTAGCCCTATCAATTATAAATCAAATGAACACAACATCTAAATGGTGATCAAACATTTAGAAGCATTAAACAAGGAGTAAAATGACCACATATATATCATTAAGCACAAAAAGAGAGGGGTATTTCAGAGTCAATCCATACAAGTGTTCAAAATAAGCCTAGAATGAAAAGTTTAGCTACTCATTATCAGCCACAAGATACAAATCCAAGGGAAAATCATAGCCCAAAACAGATTACAAGAGAGGAAAGGAAAAGGAAGGAGAAAACTAAGAGAAGGAAGCTGAAAATTTCTTCCAAAGCTCAATCTCTTGCTCCAAGCTCTTCAAGACCCAAACCCTAGCAGACCTAAACTCCAAATTGCCCCAAGAGTGTCTAGAATGTCGGGCTCCATCAAGTTTTTGCCTTAAAATCCTAAAAAAAATCCAAATTTTTGCTTTTTACTAGTGTTGTGTGTTTTATTGTCAAAACTGGGCCACGACAGAACTATTTTTAGCTGCAGCAGAGTTTGCCTATGGTTAAAAGTGTGCTGCAGCTCATTCTGCCTCTAGAAAATAAGTTATTCACTTTGAATGAATGCGTTCTACCCATAAATTGATCTCCATTTCTTCCTCTTTGACTTTCCGAATGTGCTTTTGAATCCACTTTGGTCTCCAAATGCTTCCAAGTTAATTCCAAGTAGCTTGCAACATATCCTTCTTTTACCAAAATATATCTTGCAACATAATAAAATTTATAAGCTCTTAATAAGTAAGGATAAGAGCCAAAATATGCACAATTAAGCAATAATGTGCAATCAAAAACCTCATGGATATTTCCTATCTTTGAGTATTCAAAACATCTACAATAGTAACAAAAATGTAGAAAAACTTAAGGAAAATGCACTAAAATGACATGAAATCCCAGAGGTTAACACTGCAACTCTTACAAAAACCCAAAAATTTTATAAATTTATTCTTGTAGACCTAAGTTTGTAGGAATAAGACATTTTCAAGATCTAGAAGACCCTAGGATTTATGGATATTCAACTTTCTAAATCCTTAAAGTTTTATCTCCCAGTGATTGGGGACAATAACTTAGGAAAATGAAAAACTTTTCTTAACCTTTTGATCCCCGAGGGTATGACTATTAGGATTATATGGATGACTGATATTGTACCTTTTGGTATCAAAACCCAAAATTTAGTCATACTTGGCTATTTATGTTCAAAACTGACTTCAAATACCAATTTCCATAATGGTTCAATAGATGGTGGGACTTTTTCAATCCTTGTCTTGATATTTTAGCAACCAATGTGAAAATGGGTTTTTGACTATTTTGTAAGTCGGGCTAATTTAAATAAGGATACTTTCTCAACATATCTTCATCTATTTTCAAAATTTGCTTTAGCCTGGGTATTCAAATGGAATCTCAAGTATGAGATTTTCAAATTCAAAAATAGCCTTCCGATTTTGTAGAGAGTTCCTTCTATCAAATGGTGAGCAAAATTCATTGGAAATAAAAACATGGATATTCCAGCAATTAAAAAATGTTGACCTAGAACCTAAAATTCTTATGTGTTGCAGATCATGAATTCAATGTCTTCCTAAACCAGAGGTTGAGAATATAGGCTTGTTTAGCCTCCAACTAGCAAAGAAGAACTGGTTAAGCAGCTTACAGACACCCCTTAGTTGTTACAGACTGAAGTAAAATTTCCTCAAAGTAGCCAATCTAGCCCTTCATCGGCATCGTCATCCAATAGATCAGATGATGCCTTAGAAAGATACCCAAATAGCTGTCTCGGCCATGACCCTGAAGAAGTCTATGACTTAGGTGAAGGCTTAAACTAGGGAACAAAAATGTTTTTGATGAAGATTTGACAGAAAAAAGCCAAAATCTTCAATACATAATGCAAAAGGATTGACAATGTCCATCAAAATCACTGTAGCAGTTACTATAACTCGTGAACTTTTGAAAATTGTACTATAATGTTGGCACAATGCGTCTTGTAAGTCTATAAAAGGATAGTCTAACTCCAATGGTTAGGCATTCAAAAATTTAGACAGTATTCTAGAGAGAGGTTCGAGAGAGAATTCCTCTAGTTTTCTATGTTTTCTCTATAAGCTTTTCTCTTCAAAACTTTGTATCTCTATGAGTGAATAAATTTGTGTTCATCTTTATTTATGATTCTATTTAGTTCATCTGCATACGTTAACGACTTAGTGTCACTCCTTGCTTGCTTCCTCCTCTAATCCTCCCTTCCCCCTCGATCCCCTCGGGTTACTCCTGAACCCCTTGATATTAGAGCCAATAGGGAAGTAGGGATGTATTAGATGAAATAAAGACTTTGAGTTATTCATAAGACTGGTATGAATATTACATGTAAGTATGCTTTGTGGTTGCAGTATTGTCTGATCTTCCATATTAGAAATATGTTGATATAAAATTATAATATGCTTAATAATATTTATTCTGATAGCACGTATATTAAGCATCCTGGTGATGGTATATGAACTTTGTCCATCTTTTCTAGGCTATGGCAATAAGTCTCGCTAGAATGATTAAGGACTGTTAGACTAGATGCTAATGTTTAAATGTTCATATGATATTACTATTTACTGCCTGAAGTGTTGGCTAAGAAGAAATATTACTGGCATATTACTATTTTTATATGAATATACATGGTAATATTTATAGTAGTCTCATGTGTAAATCTCAATCTTAATCACATCTAGTATGTTTTTATGGATGATATCTGGGTAAGGGAAATTTTCAAAAATATGTTTAGATCTTTGTCTTTCACTTCAGCTCTAGTCGCTCTTCCAACTCTTTTAGCTCATCTCCTAACCCAAAACGAGGATTTCCCTACTCATCAAAAAATATTTTCAAAAATTAAATTCATTTTGGAGAAATCAACCAAAACATTAGTGACTGAACTATCCCAAACATTGACAAAAATGAGTGTTATAAGCCTAACAAAAGTTTTCTCCAAACTTGTGACTATATTATAGTAGAGGAAGTCATACCCCCTCATCATGGACATGGATGGAATTCTTCCATTATCTAAAAAGTCAATAAAACTTCACCAAGAGAAGTACAAATTTTTGCATATTAGTTGTGTCCAAATAGCTCTAAAACCTTTAATAAAAGTAGGCATTGATGCTGCTACATTACTTTGTTTAAGAGATGCCAGACACAATAAATTTCATTACTCTTTCTTGGGAATTGTTGAAACTGGTCTCCATACCAAGGGGTTCAGGAGTGATCCGAGGGGATTGTAGGGGGAGGGAATAATAAAGAAGGAAGGAAGCAGAGACCACCGAGGAGTTGTTAATGCATGATGCAGAGAAACAAGTTAAAAAGAAAGAAGCAAAATAAAAGAACATGAATTTATTCAGTCACAGGGATACAAAGTTTTGAAGAGAGAGACAAAGAAAGCTTACAGAGGGAAATCGAGAAATCACTTTCTAAAGACTCTCTAAAATTTTGAATGCCTAACACTGGGCTTGAACTATCTTTTTATAGACTTACAAGACCAACGGTGCTGACATTAGAATAAATTTTCAAAAGTTCACACGAGTTACAATTATTGCTACAATGACTCTTTTGCCTTGAACAATGAAGATTCTGGCTTCTTTATGTCAAATCTCCATTGAACTTAATTTTATTTGTTGATTTCAATCTTTGCCTAAGTCATAAACTTCTTTATGTGAAATATTTGTTTTGGTATCTTTCTGAGGCATCATCTGATCCATTAGATGAGGATGCTGATGAAAAGACATATTGGCTATTTTGAGACAATTATGCTTTAGTCTGTAATAACTAAAGGATGTCTGTCAGTTGCTTAGTTGGTTCTTCTTTGCCAATAGAAGTGACTAAGCATGCTTGTATTCTTGACCTTTGATTTTGGACGACACTTGATTCATGATCTCCAGTGCACAAGAATTTGGGATTCTTGGTGAACCATTTTCTAATTGCCGGAATCTCTACATTCTTACGTCTAGTGAATTTGCCCACCATTTGACAGAAGGGACTCTTTGCAAAATTGGGAGTGTTTTAAATTTGGAAATTCTATATTTGAGACTCCATTTAAATTCACAAGCTAAAACAAATTTTGAAAATAATTGGAGATCTACTGGGAAGGGATCTTCATTTAAATTGGGCCAACTAACAAAATAGTCATAAACCATTTTCACATTGGTTGGTAGAATTTTAGAACAAGGATCAAAAAGTCCCACCACCTATTAAACCATTGTGGAGATTGGTATTTAGAGCTAGTTTTGAACATAAATAGCCATGAATAGTTGAAATTTGGGTTTTGATACTACAAGGTACAATACCAAGCATTAATGTAATCTCAGTAATCATATCCTCTTGGATTAAAAGGCTGAGAAAAATTTTTAATTTTCCAAAGATCTTGTCCCCAATCACTTGGAGATAAATCCTTTAGGATTTGGAAAGTTGAGTATCATAAATCTGAGGGTCTTCTGGATCTTGGAAATGCCTTATTCTTGCAAACTTAGATTCTTCAAGAATAAATTCATAATTTTTTTGGGTTTTTGTAAAATGAAGAGGCTTGAAGAAAAACCCTTTTGGAAAGATTTTTAATGCTAAAGCATTTGGCTTTTTATTACAGAAACTAGGTTTTGAATAAAAAAAGATTCATTACTTTATCATTTTTTCCACAAAGGTGGTTTTTAGGGGTATGTGAGTCAAAGGTTGAGAAGATAAAGCCAATTCTTTTGAGGATGAACTAGATTTAATCATCTTTTGCAATTTCTTTTTGGTGATCAAGGCAAGGCCTCATCATCTTCTTCGAATATATCAGCCCAAGATTTATTTAGCAATGTATTCAAAGTCTAATTTTGATACAAGGCCTGAAGAGTTTTGAATTGGGAAGGCATAATTCTTTGGATTCATTAAAAATTTGAGATGTTGGGAGCTGATTGCTTTGGATTTTGGGATTAGGTTGATGACCTAGTCTAATGGGTAGAAGACCCAAATTTTTTGGCAGTAGTTTAGGTGGAAGACTCTTTTTGTTGGGTGAAAGACCCAAATTTTTGGATACGTGGCCTGATTGTCAATTGTGTTATACTAGCACCTTTTATGATGTCCTTGAGATTATCTTCACTGAGGGCAATGCCTTTACCTTTATCTTTCTTTCTTGGAGGCATATTCTTACACTCTCATTCTTCTTGCAAAAATTCTCTTGTAAGAAAATCCCAAAGGGAGTTTGAAGAACCTTTGATAAATTCAATATCAAAATTGAAAATACTCAAAATTGCTTTCCAACGGGCAAAAAATTGTTTGATGCAAGGTTTTTGACATCTTTTGGCAAAACATTTTTTTTTTTTGCAGATTTACAGTCAACCTAAATAAAAAAATTTTGATTTAACAAATCACTTTGAAATTTGTTAATGCACAAAATGATTGGTAAAATCTCCTTTTAGATAGTGGACTAGTTCTGTTGAGCCCTATTTTAGTGTTTTGAAGTAAATGTAATGCAATGCTCTTTACCATCAATTTCTTATTTAAGGATACCACCATAACCTATGTCAAAGGCCTTTGTTTCAACAATTTTGAATGCCTAAGGATCTGGAAGGTTTAGGCATGGGAGATTTTTTTACTTGGGACTTGATTTGCTTGACCACAACAATGTGATCATCAGTCCAAGAAGGAGGATTTTTCTTAAGATGCTCATAGAGAGACTTAATGATATTTTTGAAGTTGGGAATAAAGTCACCAATGTAGTTGAGACATCCCAAGAATCTCTAGAGTTGATTTTTTTTTTATCCAGAATCTATTCTAAAATTTTTTCAGTAAATTGGATGGCCTTATCAATGGGAGTGATAGTTCTCTAATAGATATGGTGACCAAGAAATTGAATTTTTGTTTGAAACAAACTGATTTTGGACTTGGAAATTGCTAAACCAGCTTGTTTAATAGTATGGATGAAGACCTACACATGTTCAAAATGCTGATCTATTGATTCAGAATACACCAAAACATCATCTATATAAACAAGAATGAATTTGATGTAAGGATTAAAAATTTCATTCATAGTCCTTTGAAATTCTGAAGGAGCATTTTTAAGGCCAAAGGACATAACATGCCACTCATACTATCCAAAGGGAATAGTAAAAGCAGTTTTATACCTATCTTTTTCTTTGATATGAATTTGTCAAAACCCTTATTTCATGTCAAATTTTGGAAAGATTTTTTCCTGACAAGGGTGATTTAAAAAATCTTTTTTTTTTTGTTTGGGATGTGTTAGCAAATCCATTGCAAAGCTTGGTTTAAAGGCTTGTAGTTGATGACAATTCTAAAATGCCTCATTCAAGTTATGCACATTTATTGACCTAAAAAGCAGCATAGGACCGATGACTTTGGGATTTTCATATAAGACCTTTGGTAAGGAGATCATTGATTTCATTTTGGCAGTGTACTAGGAGTTCCTGGTTCTTTGGTGGGTATGGATCTTTCGTTGAAATCATTTTCATAAGGAAGACCGAGTACATGTTTTTTCCTTTGCCCAATGGCATTGAGTAAATCAGAACAACCTAAATTTTGGATTTCATTTAAAGTGTTTTGAATTTTTTGTTGAACAAGAGGTTTTTAAAGTTGGTTTTCAACCATCTTATGAGACACTCTTCTTTCAAAAAAATTGATTTGATTCTCTACATACCAGATTGTGTTAAGAAACTTGTTATAAGGAGGATCAACAAATTTGAAAAGATTATGCTTTCCCAAAAACTGGGTTTCTATTTTCTCTTTTGATGCTCCATAGGGCATAATTTGATCAATAAAAGGTGCCTCTAAAATAATATCATTTGATAAAACTTTCACCAAGATAAATGGCATATTGATTCTAAGACCATTGTTCTCAACTACTGCATCAGAACGGTTGTAGTTTGCTTCTAACGGAGTTTTGTTTGGTCTAGAAAGATTTTTCGTGGTTTTCTCAAAGTACTTGGTCGGGATTAGACCTTCCCTGATATAGTTTAAAGTTGCACTGGTGTCAAATAGAGCAACAGTTTCCAAAAAAAAAAACTCATTTTGAACAATAAGTTTGAACAAAAAGTTTGGTTGGAATATACCATTTTTGGGCCAAAATCCTTTAAGTAGAGATTTTTTATATAAGGTTTAAGAATGGATTAGAGATATCTTGGTTGAAGTCCTCAATCTTTTCTTTTCCTTTATCAGTATTGATTTAAATGTTTGATAGTGATGCATTTGCATGATTAGTTTTCTAGACAGTTGACTTTGGATGGATTTTTAGATCGTCAAATAGCATTTGTTGCCCATGAATTTTGGTAAGCAAATATTTTTCATAATAAGCTTTAAAATGAGGCCCATAATGCATTATTTGGACAAGTAAATTGTAAATTATGGACCATCAAATTTTGACTTTGAAATTTGGAAAACTGGAAAAGTTGCTAAACAGACACTAATTTTGGAGCATTGATTTGAGAATTTGGAATGCATTAAATGTTGAACGGTAATTTTCCTTGATTAAGGATACAGAGAACTTCAAATAGAAGCTTGAATAAGCACATTTGGAATAAAATGGAGTAAGTTATGATTTTTGCAAGCTTGTTAGAAATGCAAAAGTTAAGAAAAAGGATAATTTAGATAAGAGTATAAATAAGAAGTAATCAATGATAAACATGATGATCTCCTTCTTTTATAATTGGATAAAGAAAATATCCCTTGAATGAGAAATAAAGTAGATTAAATAAAGTAAATGGTAGAAATGGAAGTAAGAGAGAAAGTGGAGCTAAATAAAGGTTGATAAGTGTATAATTAATGTAATATTATACGTGTATGCTTTTAGGATTTGACATCTACTTGAGCATCTCGAGGAAGATTGGAAAAGGAAATACAGAGGAAGGTAATCAAAAAAGAAAGGAGACAGGTAAAAACCCTTCTTATTGCATTCTTATGTAATTAATTCTGCATACTTGTTTGTGCCATATTTGTTATGCTTACTGTGACATGCGGATCAATCAATTTTGTTGAAGAACAATTGTATGTTCTTAACAAAATGGTATTTGTGAAAAGAGTATGTATATTAGCTTTGCAATATTTGCAGAATAGCCAGTTCTGAGAAAGGATGATTATTTGGATGCCCAGTGGTTGAGCGATACTCAGGTAAGAGTACATAATTGCTTGTTATGCAATTTGTCATTTGTCCATGGCCATGTGATGTGAAAAACTGTTGAGGTAGGACCTCATGATGTGAATTATTGCTGCATATATAAATACACTCATGCAAAGCTATTGAGGTGGGACCTTATAATGTGTTTTAATGCCATATGAAAATGTGACTTGTTTTTGCATGATTATGAATTATATATATGACTATTGTAGCATCTCAAAATTTGATCAATGTAATTTAAAATGTAATTGATGCTTTGGGAAGCCAATTACAAAATTTTCAGACCTGTACAAATAAATTTTTGGTCCAAAAGTTTTTTTTAAAAAAAATTTGAGAAAAATAAGTAAATTGCCCAAAATTTATCAGAATATTTATCTTGCATGTTGAAGGTCCAATTTTAAGAGAAAGTTACTTATTGTAATAAAAGGTATTATTATTGCACTTCTGGATTTATTTAAAAAAACAGAGAGAGAGAGAGAGGAGGGGGGGAAGAAGAAGACCAAAATACAAAAAGGAGGAGTGTGGAAGGGAAAATTTGTCATTCCCCCTCCCCACATATGCCACACATGTGGCATCCCACTTAAACCGCTTGGCCATCATCATCATTTCTCTCATTTCATGTCCCATCAAGCTAGAGAATAGAGCAAAGCAAGGGTTTTCAACTGTGTGGCATTGATTCTCGCAGGAGAGGAGCCCATCAGCACATGCAAGCACGGATTTGTGTTTAGGTGAGTCCCATGAACCTTCCTCTACTCTTGGTTTCTCCAATCTATGCCATTTTGGGTTCTTGGGGAGAGATTAAAGTTGAGAAATCAAAGGTAACTTCGTGATTTTCACGGATTAAATCAATTTATGAGTAGGATTGAAGCTTCCTTGAACTAATTTGAACTTTCATATATGTTTTTAGCTTCTAGGTTTGTCTAATTCGAGCAGGGTCTCTCAGTTTAATGATGTAAAGGGATTATAAATGTTTTGGGCTATGGAATTGAGCTCTTGAGTATGTGAAATGGTGATTAGGCACATGCATGTTGATTTATTATGATAGAGGAAGGATTTTCCAAATTTTGGGGGAAAAAAGGAAAATAGATTTGAAAGGTTATGTTGTTCGAATCAGTATTCTCAAGACTAGTTACATGTTGATTTTGGCTACTACATGTAAGGGATCGAAGGAAAAAAAACAAAGACTTTGAGTCTTTGAGAAATTACTTTTAGTTTCTGGAATTTGGGGAAATTTGAGAGAAATGGTTTTGGCCTTTTTGAAAATTAAGGAAAAAGAAATTAATGTGCATGATTTTGAGTTGGTATATGTATATACTTGTGTGTGCATGTATACATATTGGTTGCAGTATTTGTATGTGAGTTTCTAGACAGCTGACTTTGACAAGATTTTTAGATGGCCTAGTGGATTTTGTTTGTTATGAAATTTTGTGAGCCATTAGTACACATTTATCACAATGTATAAAATAATATATATATATATGTGTGTGTGCGCATATATATGAATATGTATTGGTTAATGAGAATTATGTCCCTTTGAGTCATTTTCCACCAAAACTTACTTTTTAAATATAGACCCAAACAAGTTTTCAGTATCACAAAAAATCACTTTTGTTACTTTTCAATTCAAACATAAATTACATAACATTATCTAACTTATACCCTACCTTCATTTTTCAAAAGTCATTTTACCAAACAGTTACTTCTGCTATTGCGTGTTAATCCAAATTGAAGCAAAATTGCCTCAAAATAGACAATATGGTCCTTGATCAGCATCTTCATCCAATGGATCAGATGATGCCTCGGAAAGATACCCAAACTGCTATTTCGCCCATGACCCTAAAGAAGTCTATGACTTAGGTGAAAACTGAAACTAGTGAACAAAAATGCTTTCGATGAAGATTTGACAGAAAGAAGCCAGAATTTTCACTATTCAAAGCAAAAGGACTGACAATGTTCATCAAAATCAAGGTAGCAAAAGTTACTGTAGCAGTTACTATAGCTCGCTTGAACTTTTGAACATTTTGCTGTAATGTCAGTACCATGGTTCTTGTAAGTTTATAAAAGGACAGTCTGAGTTCAGTGTTAGACATTCAAAATTTTAGATAGTATATATTCTAAATAGAGGTTTAAGAGAGAATCCTTCTGGTTTTCTATGCTTTCTCTGTGGAAGGGAAGAATAGAAAAGGAACGAAGCAAGGATTGAAGTAGAGTCATTAATGATTGCAGATGCAAGATGTAGAATAAACAATTCAAAAAGAAGGAAGCAAAGTAAAAAAGAACAGAATTTATTCAGTCACAGGGATACAAAGTTTTGAAGAGAGAAAGAAAGCTTATAGAAGGAAATATGGTAAATCTCTCTCTACAAACTCTAAAATTTCGAATACCTAACATTGGACTTGAACTGCCTTTTTATAAACTTGCAAGATCAATGGTGGCAACATTATAGTACAATTTCAAAAGTTCACATGAGTTACAATAACTACTACAGTGACTTTTGCTACAGTGATTTTGATGGACATTGTTAGTCCTTTTGTTTTGAATAGTGAAGATTCTGGCTTCTTTCTGTCAAATCTCCACTCAAAGTAATGGTGAACCAATGCCTAATTTTGTTAACTCACTCATAGTTAACATTATTGAGCATTTTATTGAAGGTCCTTCTCTATGGAGAGACAAATCTATAGAACTTAGTTCAATCTTAGGTGTAAATCATTCTTTGATTTCAGATGGTACAAAGATACCTTCCTAACTCGAGTCCTTATTAGAGAAGATGGAAGTCATCCTCTTTGGAAAGAAAAAATTCCTTGTTGGTCTTCCCACTTCTTTAGATGACAAGATTTGAGACAAAATCCAAGGCCAAACTGGTGATGGTCAAATCCATTACGAAAACCTTACCTAAGGCCAACTTATTGCAATTGTCGAGAAAATAGCCCTGAAACTTTGTCAAGAAGATAAACTCAAACATCATCTTAGCAAAGAAAAAGGCCTACTAGTGCCACGTGGCGTTCCTAAACTCAACTGACACGTGGCGCTCCATATTTAGTGCCACGTGGCGATATGAGGCTTATTAGAGTGCCACGTGTCAGTTAACGGTCAAAGTTAACGTTGACTAACGGTTAGGGCAAAATTGATACGTTTTGTAAACTTCCGGGGCAAAATTGAGCAAAAAAAAACTTCCGGATACCCAACGCTCCTGAGTGGAAACTTCCGGGGTGAATTTGACCCTTTACCCTAGAAAATATCTTGGATCTTTCTTTGTGCAGTTTGGTCTCCCAGCCTGCAAAAAGTCCAAACCAAAAAAGAAATACTTGACCAATGATGATCAGCATCAAAGGTATCCAACCAAAAACAAATACTATAGGAAATCTCAACCCTGGAAGAAACCCAAAAGCAACCAACCCAAAAAACTCAAATGAGATTTCAAATCCAGGCCACCTATAGACTTTCCCAAAGGAAACGTTGTCTGTTTTCATTGTGGAAAAGAAGGCCACATGGCAAAATATTGTAGGCTCAATCAGAAGATTGATTCTTTAATGATTGAAGATCCCATTCCTCAACAATTGAATAATCTTCTCATTGATTCCTCTTCTTCTAATGAAGAATATGAATTATCATCTTCTGATGAAGTTAACCAACTTCAACAAGATGATATTTCATCATCTTTTGATAAAGAACAACCTGAAATTGAAGGATTTCAAATAAATGTTATTACTCAGGAAGAATGTTTATTTTTCAAGATTATAAATTCTCTTCCGAGCAATGAGGATAAAGTAAAATATTTCAGTAAATTTAGAGAAGTTTCCTCTTCAAAATCTTCATTCCCAAAACCTCTTTTTATAATTATATAATTTATTTTTTAACTATTCATTTTTTTTTCCTTTCCTTTTCTTTTGTATTTGCCTTTCCTTTTCCAATAAGCACAAAATACTATAAGATACTTCAATAAGTATCTTTCTTGAATTTGACCCTCTATGTGTACAATAATTTTTCTAATAAAGTTTTGGACTCTGTACTTATTTTTCTCAAATTTCCTTAAAAATAAAATTACTCCCTTAAGCAACTTTTGTCCCAAAACTTTATTCATACTTATCCAAAATATTGTAATTGGCTTCCCAAAGCATAATTTACAGTTTATATCAAATAAGTAAAATTTTGGGATGTTACATTTCTTCCCCCGATAAATAAATTTCGTCCTCGAAATTTAAATCATACTTGATTCCATAAACTCGGAATATCTCTTCCTCATCTCTTCTTCTAATTCCCATGTCGCTTCCCGAGATGATAATCCCTTCCATACCACTTTCACAAAAGGTATACTTTTACTCCTAAGTTTCTTCTCTTGCCGGTCAATAATC